>JADDOH010008067.1:0-138241 GCA_016648135.1 Agrypnia vestita | reverse complement strand
ATCATTGATATTGAATTGCTTTCTTATTTGGTAGGATGTTTCAATTGCTTTCAAATATTTCGAGTCTTAAACTATTTTATTGTTTATATATTTAGTATTTTATTTTATTTATGAAAAACTATATTAAGTATTTTATTTTTTTGTATTTGAAGTCGGCTTAAGTTTGCTTTACTATATATTTTTGCTTCCCAAGAAAAGAATTACATATTATATTATGATTTAAATAAATATGCCTGATATATTTTTTAAAAATTTTATATTTTATAATAATTTTATAAATTTTTATGGAGAAGCTGCCACATTTACAATTCTGATAAAATTATTGCTTCATCCACCTTTGTTTGGAAGAAATTGCCGACAAGAAATACACCCGCTATTGTATTATTAATATTAATGAAAAAATGAAAACACTGAAAATTAACTAGAGATTTATTGATTAATGATTATTTAATAATTCAATGAAAAGTATCTTAAAACAAATTAAATATAACGCAATTTTTCTTCATTTATTTTGCAATATATCACTCGTCAATAAACACTTTATTATCGCTGGGTTATATCTATTTATCACTCGTAGAATATTCAATTCTCGCACAAAGCCGCTCTGGTTGGTAAGGTAGTTTGTTCGATATTTGTCACTTGGTAATTTCATGTCTTGGCACATCTGGCCATCGTCTTGCGCATACTTTATACTGAACGAACTATAAAACACGAAAACTTCCTTGTGCCGTGGTATAGTTCCGTATTTTTACCCAAATACTGATATTATCGTTCTTTCTAGATTAATCTAGTGTTTAGAAGGTCCTCGTCGCTTCTCGTTATAGGCGTTTCTAGACGTTTCCCAAAAGTTGTACATAATGTTGGACCATTCTAGATCCAACGATGGTATTGTTCCAATTTACGTATTTCTATTCCTTCTGCTTGCCATTTCGTAACAAGATGTATATAAAAAGTGAATGAATAAATATATTTTTTCAATACTTTGTCATGTGAATAGTAAACATTTCCACAGGACGCTCGCTGGAGGTATGGCGGCATAAGACTCGCCTCCATATTAAATTTCGGCTCGTTATTCTCAATTACGCAAGTTACCATATCATCGTGCGGGTTACATGGAATTACTTAACAACCTCCTAACCACCTGAAGGTACGCAAGCCCTTACATCTCACATCCCCTGCGAGGCGACTCTGCCCCTTACGGCGTGTAATTATACGATTTAAAATTGCACCCCCGCGCACCTGATTAATTTATAAATTGTAATGAGTGAAGTTCCTGCTAAATAAACATCTTTTAAATTAATTTTAAAATTACATTTATCAATTCCATTGTCGTAAGTTGTCATAAATTCAGGTAAGTCTTGTAACTACAGGTCCATCTTATGTGATGTTTTATTTAAAATATTTCTTTTTTTTAACTTACAAAGAGTCTTGGTGTATTTGACATTTTCGACACAAAACGATTTGGATAAAAATAAATTATTAATATTCATTATTTAGAAAAAATGTTAATTAAATATTAGAAACTTACTGTAAACCTGTCAAAAATTACGGTACTTTTACAAGTCGGTTCCTAAGGAATAACTATTTATTTATTCCAAAAAAATATATACAAAAGAAAAAAAAATACTATAAAGAGGTTATGGATGTTATACAAAGACGGATGGACGGAAGGACGGACAGACAACGTAATTATTATAATTGGGATAACCAATACTCTTCACGCAAATTGTTCATTGGCCATTGGCCCCGAAACATGTTGACGATTCAATGAAAAGTTGTTTATATAAAGTTTATTCTTTCATATTCGTTCATTCATTAATTAGTTTTGCGCAAAGTTCTTAAAAATTACTGTGCAAAATTTTTAATGTATTGACGACTGAAGTATTTAGTTTCAAATTTTTGAACAGATTGTATTCGATATTAACTTGTTAAATTATTTGTAAATATTTTTTAAATATTCTTAAATTTCCATATTAATGATGTAAGTTTAAATAATATTTATTAAAAGAAGGGACGGGTAAGTCAAAGAAAGAAAAGAAAGAAAGGTACCTTTTATTTGAACTCTAGAGTATCTTTCTGATCTATTACTTAAAAGTAAACGTTAATAAATACTTTTTTTTCATTAATTTATCTAGTTTTTCATAGCAGTTAGATAATAATTATGTTTTTTCTATTTTTCAGTCGCGAGTCTGTTCTTATTGTAGTTGATATAACAAGATTGGACCTAAGATATCAAGGATTTTTTTACCAAACCAAAATAAACAAAAAAAATTCCGGCAGTATGTAAAATTGCCCAAGCTTTAAGCAATTTGCTTTAGGGAAATTCATGCTGAAGATTTAAGACAAGACAAACATTTAAGGTAATGGAAATTAATGCATAGAATACGTGTAGATTGCTGTAATCATTGCAACTGCGCAGTTTTAAATTTGTTTCCCGTTTTCACGCTTAGTGGCAAAAAATCAAAATCAATATTTTTTACTAAAATTAAAATCTTGTGTACGAGAAAGGGTTGTGCTTCTCGAATATTCTCCTTTACTCTACGGCCACCCCCAACAAACAAATATGAGATTAGACACTTTGTTCCGTAGCACTAAGCTTTACAGAACACTCTACGTCAACTATATTAACCGTTACCGTATATCACTTTGTGTCAAAAACTTTGACAGGCACTGTATCTACTGTGATCCCTGTTATACACTCGTGTGTTTCCACGTTATGTAATATTTATCAACATTATAAATATACACGACATACGCAATATTAAATATTTTATAGCATTTTACAAATAATTTAGTCAGCCTAATTATTAAATGCGTTTATTTAAGATAGAGCTTTCACCAACCTTACGGAACTTAATATAAATAATATTATAATAAATAAATTTAAAAATAAATATAAAAAATAAATAAAAAAATGAGCGAGCCTTACAGTAGTCGCATATAGCCTTACAGTAGTAACATTTGACATCTCACAATTAAAAATATCGATTGAGTAGTAACATTTTGACTTTTACTCCTCTATTCTGTAGTTTATTTCATGAATACTTCAGTGGCGGTACACCACGATACATATTAGACATATTATTTTTTTAAGAATGAATTGATTAGTTTGAATAAGTAACTTAAACAAGTTATGCGTTTAGATCTTCAATAAATAGCAAATGCTGTAACTGACAAGACTGTTGTAGATATCAAAATATGGTAGAAACGCATATTACGAACATTCTGCGCTTCTAAATCTGAACTGAAATGCCAATACCTACAAGGCACAGTGTACTTTTAATTTTTATTACAGGTATTTATCTCATCAAAGAAATTACCCGAATATCCCAAATGTGAACATGACACCAATGAATTTAAATGCAGCTCCCTTAAAGGGGTGGATATTAAGGCATTTCGGGTACCTACTATGTGACTCCCAGTAAATTGACACAGGATGCCAGTCAAATTCTGTAAAGGGACCAGCGTTGCGACCCACAAGGACGAGTCTCAAAAGAAAAACATTTATATAAATAATTACGTTAGAGAAGTGAGAACAGGAAAAAAATCCCTGTATGTCAAAAAACATTCCTAGGAATTTAAACATAAGAAAAGATGATGTGCAAGGAATTGTCAAAAGATATTTTGAATCTAAAGGGGAAAACCCAAGAGAATCGAAAGAGGTGGCGATCGTTTAAGTTCACGGCGCAAAAGGTAATCAATTTCATTAAAATATTGAAGGGAAGTGAACCTCACAGAGTTAAATATTATACTAACAAATTGTGGCGCATGTACAATGTAAATGCTACATTGGAAAATAAAGTAAAAAAAATTATTTCAGGGATATTTTTAATACGAAATTCAATTTGTCATTTGGTACACCGTTGACTGATAAGTGTTCAACTTGCATTGAATAACGGGAAAGGGTAATATAAGAAAAAGATGAGGAAGAAAAAAGTCAAACCATTACCCTCTTTAGAATTCACCGCTTGAAATACAAGGCATTTTACTCTCTTCTGAGGGAAGAGCAATATTCAGACCATGAGTTTTGACTGTCAGAAAAATATATCATTGCCGAAACTTCTGGACCAAATGGTATATTTTAGTCGTCAGTGGAATTTTTATCATTTTTGTGTCGTTATCGGAAACTCAAAATCATCTTTAAGCCTAATAATGTTCACAGCTACATTTGGAATGAAATGCAATATTTTAAAAGCTCAAACAAAATTGTCAGCGCTGTGTTTCACCGCCTAAACATCACACATATAGACTGCAACGTAAAAACAATATGTTATTGTAATTTGAATCGTTTGATTATTTTTATTATTATTTTACATGAAATTGTCCCGAAATACGTTTTTTTATTTAATTCTTAAAGTAAAACTAATTATTAATTTATAAAGACAACTAAGCCGCCACATGCCTGCACAGTTGTTTTTATGTTCTGCGCGATGTTCATGCATATACACTTGCGTAGTTTAGTGACTGTCAAAACCCTCTCCGTTCATGGAAGTGCGTAACATAACCCGCTCTGTTTCAAGATGAGTTGCAAAATCCGCTCCGTGTGTTTTTTAAAATGCTTTATTTTAAATAGTAAGATGTTTCTTTAGAAATTGTGGTATTTTTCATAAACTTATAATATTGATAAATATATTAAGAATTAAAAAGAATATAAATATAGCATAGTGTGGAACAAAAATTGTTTTTTGCGATTTACTGATAAGCAGTTAAAGCCTCCAGAGTGTGTTTTGCAACTCTACGCCTCAATATTGTATCGCCTTGCAAAACGCAAAATATTTTAATCAATATTTTTCGTCAACAGATGTTTTTAAATGGTTTCGTTTACGATTGAAATCCATTATAGCCAATATTTTTTTGACAAAATCGTTTTAAGATATATCAAACTATTGTCGAACAGATTTTTTATAAGTCAAATACATTTCGAGATATATTGAATATCAACAATACGCGACATGTTTGCAAAACAGACATTTCTGAAGCCAGTCTGCAATGTCCAAATGTAATATTTTTAGGTGATATAAAGTTTTTAACTTGATCTGCCCCATCTAATTTTCCTCAAAATGAACAAAAAATTCTGTCATAAACACTAACTTACATATCAACTTTTCATTCTTTAAAAAAAATTATCTCTTGAACGTCGTAATTTTTACATATTTGTTTTAAAAAACCACTTTTTTTAATTTTTTTTTATTAAATTTATTTGGTAAATGTACAAACTTAAGAGTGTATTCAAAACAATATAATTAATACACATTTATATTACACGCTTACCCACTTTTAAATGAGAATCTATTCTCGTGTTTAAAAGTGGGGGTATTATCATATATGTATATATCTATTATTAATGAAATCGTTAGTGTAAGACATTAGATAAAATAAGTAAGATAAGAAACATTAGATTAAGTTATAAAAATTGAGACACTAAATTAAGTAAGTAAGATATAAACAATACAAGAATACAAAAATGTGAGACATTAGATTAAGTAAATAAGATATACACAAGGAAACATTAAATTAAGTTATAAAAATTAATAATTAAGAAGGCATTGTAATAACATTTAAAAGTATATAGATTGTTTTTCATAAGATTAATATTAATATCATTTAATATACGGCAGATTTCATTGTTCATAAACGACGATTATACGAGGGGGGGAATATCCGTCGGGTCCTAAATAGTAAGTATGCAAAATATAGATCAGATCGATCAAATGGTACAGATTTGCTTGAAAATATATCATGGAGAGGGGCAGAGGTAGAGAGGGAGAAGGAAATGTCAATCATTATATCCGCCATGTTCTAGATAATAAGAAAGCAAAATTTGTCTCAGATCGGTCAAACGGTACAGATTTCCATTGAAAACTCATCAGGGGGAGGGGTAAAGGGGAAGGAAAGAAATGTGACTTATATTATCCGCCAGGTCCTAAATAATAATTCTGCAAAATTTGGGTCAGATCGGTCAAACGGAGCTGATTTTTACATAAAATGTATCAGGAGTGGGAGTAGGGTAAAGGGGGAGAGGTAAATATCCCTAATGTTATCCGGATCCTATAGATTAATTAATAATAAGTATTCAAAATTTGGATCAGATCGGTCAAACGGTACAGATTTGCATTAAAAATATATAAGGAGAGGGGCGGGGTAAAGGGGGAGGGGAAAAGGTCACTCATGTTATCCGACGGGTCATAATAAGAAGTATGCAAAATTTGAGTCAGATCGGTCGAACGGTAAAGATTTGCATTGAAAATACACCATGGAAAGAAGAAAGGTAAAAGAAGAGGGGGGATAATGTCGCCTATGTTACCCGCCGGGTCCTAAGGATAAGTAAATAAAAATTGAGTTGAATCGAACAGACGGTGTAGATTATTATAGAGAACAGACAGACATTGAGTTTTAAAGGTATAGATAGTGTGCGTTGCTTTTACGTCCAACAGACGGCGCTGTTTTAAAAAAAAGGAAATTTTTTGGTACCGTTCTAAATATTTTGTCTTATACCAGTATAAACGTAAGAACCGGCACTTTTTTTTCAAAGTTAAGCGAAATCGAATGCAACGTTGTGTTGTGCCAAAATTTCAACTTGAAGAACTTTAGGAGATTTTTGATTTTGGAGAATCGAACTTTTACATTTTTATTTATATAAATAAATAGTAGTTATATAAAAACAAAGTCGGTATACATAAAAATCCTAGTATTTAAGTACAATATTGTGCCAAAATTTCAAAGTAATCGGTGAAGAACTTTCAGAGATAAGCGATTTTGTACAAACGAATATTTACATTTTTATTTATATAGATAGTTACTACAAAAAAAATTAATATTGTTAATTAAGATAAAGTATAGGAGTCTCACAAAGATGAAGATGATTTTTTTAAATGGAGATGTGAACACGGAATACGTGTCACAACAATATTCTCACTATTTTTGAAAATAAGAATAACTTATTGGTGGCCGGGAATTGGGCTCGAACCACCCACCGCCAGATAACAAGGTGAGCGTGAAGACCACTACACCAACATGTAATTCATTCATACAACATTCGTACATATGTATTTATAGTAAACGTGTATGGAACCAACATAAATAGCTTCATCTCTGTGAGACTTCTATAATTTATCTTAATTAATATTTATCCAAAAACCCAAATGTCCATAGACAAAATCCTGTAATTGTGATTTCTGAACATACATATAAAAATAATGTTGTTAGAAATTTTTGGACGGTGAAAGATATGATAAAATAAAATTATCCATGATTGATCGATTACACATAAATGTTATCATTACAATATAATACTCGTTTATTTCAGGGCACTGTAAAATCTTCTTGTGAGTTAGAGCGGTGTCCATTTTACCCGTAGAGTATGAGGAAGAGAAGTATGTGGCTGTTGGAAGAAAAAGGTTTTGGGTCTTAAAAACACCCAGTTGTTTTTATTTTTTTGGAGGAAATACAAAGCCGCAAATAATTCTGACACGTGGCTACATAAACGAGTCGGTTTCTAGAATTTTTTTATACCAACAAACGATGGAATATTGTACGCCAGCATTTCTATGACAAAAAAAAAATATATTAATGGAAATATAATATGTACAGTATTTTACACGCCACGCACTTATAATTAACTTACGAGCAAGAAATGAAATAGTACAGTTTTACTGTTTAATTTTTCTCAGTTATTGTATTTTTAATTTCTATTTACCAATATTTCACATAATTTCACATACATCGTGAAAATTCATAGCTGGTCGATTCATTTTCCACATAATAGTAATAAATTAATCTAAACATAAATATTCTACTCGTACGATCGGTCATTCATTGGTGCAATAATTTAGTCTTTCAGATTGTTTATTATTTTGTATTAAGTGCAAACCATATTATATATCAAATGCAGTAAACTGTAATATTATTTATATTTATTTATTAGTTTTATTTGTGTAAACTGTATACAAATTTTTGTAAGACACTTTGTAAAAATATTATTGCGTGGCGATATTTGTGGTGGAATGTAATGTAATGTTAAATCAAATATACAAAATAATACAGTTTTTCCACGAACACTACTACAGCTCACCAAACAGTCATCTGGCAGAACTTGAGGTCTGGGGAATGAATTATTATTTTGTGACTTCACCTTGTGATACTTTGCTTAAGTTTTTGTAGGTTATTATAAGTTATTATAGATTTATAAATATCGTAAGAATTTATTGAACGATTTCAACATGAAAGAAAAAAAATTCAATTGCTGTATGTGTTTGTGTCCATTTCGTATTTAACATAAAGTAAAAACTCAAATTAATATTAGAAGCAGAATATTCATTTGGGGTTGAATACCTATAACTCTAATTTTCTAACTAGAATTTGCGGTTTAGACATGAAGTTTACAAGTAAAATTCAATAATATTGATTTATATATATTTCATTTTTTATATAATTTTTGTGTACGACAAAGTGTAAAAAAAAATATTTTAAAAATATTGAAGTATCATGCAGGAATATAAAAATAATGATGTGTACTGAGTGGTCTTTCCAAAGTTATTAATTATATTATATACATTCAGATTACAATTTATGAAACTAATAATTTTACAATAAACTGAGGTCTACTCGCAAAATGCAGGTTAAAATTATTTCAATAGAACATAATGATTTAACAGGAAACAAAAGACGCTGTTGTTGTAGGTAAATTTATCCTCAGGCGCTAATTGAGAAAATATTAAGAGATCCAGAATATCTCCGCCAGAACATCAAGCCTCAAATTGAGCTGATTCTGCAGTATGCTACTTTAGCATGAGTGCACTTCTGCATTATCCGACGCGGATTCAGTTATTAATTTGTAGCGCCATCACAAGCCCATTAGGCATATCGACACAAGTCATCGGAGAAAACACAGAAATTGAAAAAGCATAATATGTAGGGTTTTAACCCTACAACAATTTTTGACATTATTAAATTTCCGATTTCCAATAGATTTACACGAATTTGCAGAATAATCACCGGTTAAAACAGACCTTCTTAATTTGCTACATAGGTGCCTACAGTAGAACATCGAGACTCATATTATTTCGCGTACCTGATTGGTCGCTCACCATGTTCAAAGTTTTTGACCAATCGCGTTCATACAGCGCTCTGGCTAAGTTTTATTATTTATTTACCATATGGAATATTTCATCAGCGCTTGAACGTTTCACAATGTTACAATCTATTTGTATTGTTATTAATAAACAATTGAAAAAAATTAAAAAATTAAAGAAACAGAAGAATCCAGTGTGACGTCCCAAAGATAATGGAGTCGTTGAGAGATCTAGAGGAGAGCGGCACAAAGTTTCTAGGTACTAACGTGATCATGGGACCGGGCGCTAGCGCTGGTCGCCAAAGTTATACCATGCACCAGGTATAACTTCGGCGATATATGCAGAAGTTATAATGCCAAGTTAAAACTGCGTGCAGCGAGCGATAAAAACCGAGCGATTGTTTAAGCGATAATTTGCAGATGCAATATTCCAGTAATTTCTAATTTATAAAAGTGATTTCACTAGATGAGTGGATGATATTGAATTCAAAAGTTTTCAGCATATATAGATCCACAACCCAACCGTTACAATCAATAAGCAATTATTTGCATACAGCAGAAGTACACGACTTATGCAATGCATTCCGTCTAAGCCAGCCAAATAATGGATAAAAATATGGTGGATATGTGATGCAGAATGTTATTATCCTCTTACGCTAAATATATACCGGAAAATCAACACCTGACGAGAAACTAACCAAGGTGAAAGAATTGGCCACTCAAAGGCTGTGGACGTAATATTACATTGGACATCTCTTCATGACTTTCTTTGGCACAACCTATTATATATTTTGGAATATGACAATCGTTGGCATATTGGAACGAAATAAAAAGTACATATATTCTGGCGAAAATTAAGGAGACTAAAACTCGAGCCAGTCATTTATTGTTATTTGGATTCCATGATAATGTTAAAATATGTTTCTGTATGCCAAAAAAACATAAAAAAAGTTATACTTTATCATCTATGCATCATAAAAAATAAACCGAACATGATTCATTTCTACAATAAAACGAAATCTGATGGTGAAATTTATGTCTATCACTGAATGAGAATATAAATACCGTATGGGTACCCGGGCACCCCGGGTAGAAATCATAAGACTAGACACGTTTAAGGTCATATAAAACATGTCTTATTTTATCCACATTACAGCGAGTATGTGACGGTGGTTAAACAAAATAAAGTGATTCAAGTGTTTCGCGAAATCTATATTTAAATCTTTTATCTCAATTTATATGACAAATATGTCGTTTTGAGCCAACACATGGGGTAAATATCCCCTCCCACTCGTATCGATTTTCCCGAAGGAGTTCCCACATACGGGCATGTTAAATTAGGAAGGTCCTTTCGAGAAATATGAGCCTGTTTGTTTTTCCTCCATCTTGGTAAGTGGCTGTTCCTTTTTTTCACGCAGTTTGGGAAAATGTAACGAATGAACGTTTACCCACAAAAGTATCGTTTTCATACCAAACGATGGAAAATAAACGTAAAATATTTTATGTATCTCTTGGACTCTATCGACGATTTCAGTTTTCAATTTTACTTGACCGGAGACCGCTATAATATAATGGTAATACGACATGTATGTCACCGTATTATTTTTTTACATTACGTCAAATTTAAATAATATAAGTGATAAATGTTCATGTTTTTTGTTTGTAACATTGTGGAAATTCATTTTTAATATTTTAAAAAATGAGGGTAAACACAACACTGTTTTATTCCACTATTATTTATTTTGAATTGTTAAAACATTTTCGGGATTTCTCCCATGTTCAATAACAAGACGTTTACAACGTTGTAAACGTGTTGTTATTGACAATGAGAGAAATCCCGAAAACGTTCTAACAATTCAAAATAAATAATAGTGGAATAAAACAGTGTTGTGTTAACCCTCATTTTTTAAAATATAAGTGAGTTTAAAAATTATTTACAATATTATTGTGACTACTAATTATGTTACTTGATTTAAATATTTTATTATTTTCCTCTTAGTAAATAATTTGAAAATGTTCGCAGGTTTTCAAGACAGTTCAGAATCTTCTGCGTATAGTTTTCTGGGGTATTCTACCATGTATATCTGACCTCTCTGACCGACGTTTTGGATCCCATACAGGGTCCATCATAATCCCCTAATGATGGACCCTGCAACGGGATCCAAAAAGTCGGCCAAATCCCCAAAAAAAAAATAATGTTGAAGTTTCATGGTGTTAATAATACTACATTCTGTATTTAACTTAATAGTATTAAAATCTGCTCTGTACTTTATATTTTTAATTTCTATACTCATGTTTTGGTGCTATTACTGATACTTTTTATATTTTGCTGCTTATATCTAATATTGTTTAATGTATGTTCTTTTTAATTTTATGTTACATTTTTTATGTAAAAGCCTATACACATTGCTGTTCTTTACTTTATATTTTAATTTTTATACTTATGTTTCGGTGCTATACACATATTGTTTAATGTATGTGCTTTTTGAAATTTATATTATATTCTTTATGTAAAAGCCTATATCTAATAGGCGTAAACAAACAAATAAAAAAATAAAATATATAAAAAAAAAAAAAAAATAAAGCTTATAAACCAGTGAAATAAAAATTGAAAATTGTCAATAAATGACTAAGAAACAGATTATTTATGTTCACGTATTTTAGTACATAGCGACTGTGGTCTACACCACCTGTCACGACTTTTGACTTTTTCGAGATCGCCGCACCATAGGCACTAAGCGAACACAAGCCGCGCCGTCTAGGTCAAGTGACGTCACACACTGGACCGGCGCATAAAACGAAATTATTTTTGCAACGCAACTTTAAAGTATGTAATACATATTTATAATAGTCTGAAGATGATTACAGAGAATGCAAATTCCACATTGCATCACAAGGGTTTAAATGTCAATAGCAAACAGCAAAATTAAAAGTTTGGCAATATCAAAACAACCAAGAAGATGTAAGCTGAGTATTGATTATGAGCCTGTGAAACAAGTCATGAGCATCAGATATTTAGGTGTAAAAATCGATGAGTAAACCGAAGTCTGAGAGCAAGTTAACAGAGCATCTCAAGACTTTGGTCTGGAAAAACAAAAATATGCATATTGAAAGTAAGGTCAAAATATAAAAGATATGTGTGCGACCTATTATGATATACGCTGTAGAGACGCGGGCTGTCACTGTCCGTACCAAAGGACTCCTCAGAACAGCTGAAATGAAGGTGCAGAGATCCACTAGAAAAACTCTACGTGACCGTGTCTGAAATGAAGGCATAAGGAAAACTTGCAAAATAGAGGACATAGCACGATGGAGTAGATCCAGAAGGAGATTCTGGCGGGATCACGTAGCCAGAATGGACAGTGACAGACTCGTGCATACAGCAGCGAATGAAATTCCCTCTGGACGACACCTAGAGGGAAGACTACCGATGGAGGGATAGCTGGACCTCGTCATCCCAGGAGGCGTAGTTTTCTGTAGCACAGATCAACAGATATACTAAAAGAAAAAGAAGAAGAACTTTAAAGTCCCTTTATTTTTTCATTTGTGGAGATATTTTAATGATTCTTTCACATGTTTGTTTTATTTTACTTATTTATTTATAAATAATGTGTAAAAAATGGAAACCTTTTTTTAATATATTTATTGTAATTTAACATAAATTGTAATATAATATCGTAACCAAAGCAAAAGACACCTCACGAGTTAATAAAACAACTCATGTAGGATTTTATATTGTTGTTAAAATTAAATAAAACATTTTCCAGAATATTTTAAGTTTGTACAAATATGAATGTAAAAAACTGGTCTAAAAAGGTGTTAAATAAAATTATATGATATTTCAGGCGTATTCTAGTAAAATGCTTATGATTCTGAAGAATCTCATTACACAAATAAAGGATATTGCTTTAAAAAAATCCAATCAAAAATAGATACCTACCTCATTAGTGATATCTGTGTTTAATAAAGGGGGAAGAAAATGCTTTGGTGCCGGTTGCGCTAATGATCCTAACAACATACATATGAATCGGGTTGTAAAACTTAAATATATATACAAGTAGCTGATCGTACCCAGCGTTGCACGGGTGAAAATAAATTTGAAGGGAGAAACAAAAGTTCCATTGTTTTGCAAAACCTCTAATTAAAGCAATATTTCAGTTTAATCAAGGCTGAAATGGATAGGATGTCCAGAGAAGAAATGTGGCTTATTTTTTACGTCAGGAATATGTATGCAAAATTCGGGTCCAATCGGTCAAGCGGTGTAGATTTGTACAGAAAATATATCTGGGGGAGGGGATAGGTTACAGGGGGAAGGGAAAATTTCACCTATATTACCCGACTAATTTAAAAGAATAAGTATTCGAAATTTGGGTCAGATCGGTAAAAAGGTACAGATTTGTTCGGGAAATATATCGGCGTTGGGGGGGTGGGGTAAGCGGTGAGGGGTAAAATGTCACCTATGTTACCCACCGGGTTCCTAAGAATACCTGTCAAAATTTGAGTCAGATCGGTCAAACGGTGTAGATTTGTACAGAAAATATATCTGGGGATGGGGATGGGGTAGAAAGAAAAATGTCGCCTATATTACCCACCTAGTCCTTAAGAATAAGTTTGCCAATTTTGAGTCCGATCGGTCGAACGATACAGATTTGCATCGAAAATGTATCAGGGGAAGGAGAAGCTGTAAAATAATAGAGAGAAAATGTCGCCTACGTTACCCGCCGGGTCTTAAAGCATAAGTAAGCAAAATTTTAATCGAATCGGACAAACGGTGTAGATTTTTATAGAAAACAGACAGACGGACATTGAGTTTTATAGACTTTAAAAAATTGATAGATGTGATTTTCTACCATGGATGAAAATGGTGAACGTTAAAGTCTGTGAAGTGATCACTTAAGCCAGCCGTACGATAGGTCGTAAGCCCTATGACCCAAAAACTTTCATACCTACTTTTCCATAAAAAAAAAATTTGTCTCTATGCAACATCCATAATATATCTTCAAAAATATTTTTATTTAAAAAAAAAAATATTTTTTATGTCTTGAAATAAACATGGAAAAAATCTGTATCTAAAAAAATTGTAAAAAATATTTTAAGTAAAGTTTAGTTTATTATAGGATTTAAAATTTAAGTAACGTGTTAATTATACGATTTTAAATTTATGGTCTTAAAAAATCGCTAATTAAATTTTTTTTATATAGCAAAAAATTTAAAGATTGTATATGAAACGCCGATTTGTGAATATCATGAATATTTAAGTTGTTTTTTTAATTTTACTGAATGATTCTAGTATTGGATACTTCCAAATTACAAAAATATAATTCAAATGCATACCGGATGAGCTTTTGAAGTGTATTTCTAAAATTCCCTTTTGTATTTTAATTAAGTAAGATCTTTGCTGCACACTTCACCCCGTTAACCCAACCTACATAAATCTGGCTTAATTTGAGAATATTAAATAATTTGAAATTTAGCACATCCCTTAAAAAATTAACGGAATAAGCTTTGTAAGAATGTTATTTTAATATTTTAAAAATATTTGTATAGGACTATGTTTTGTAAGAATGTTATTTATTATTCTAAAAATATTTATTTATTTTTTCAAAATAGTGCATACATAAATGATCTAATATAAACACAAATTTCATCATAAACGCGCATCATTCTGACCTGTCGATAGTCTCTAAATTAAAAAATAAAAATAAAAAAAATAAAAAAAACATATTTTAATTTGTATTATTTGTTCATTGTTACTCTTATCTTTATTGTACTGTACATTAAAAGTTTTTGAGATTTGGAATGGCTGTCTCATTATATATTTTTTTCTTTTATCATGTTCATGATCATATTGATTAAATGAACATATGAATATTTTCTCTTAATATGCCACGACTTATATTGTTTAAAATGATAATGTCCAAAATCATCAATATGTTATGAACGAGGTTCTTATATTTATATTTTAATTTCATGGTCAAGAATTGTCATCTTATCAAGAGTTGTCTATTCAGATTCAGGGTAGCATGAATGCTCAGTTTTTAAAAAATTGTATCGTTGGTATAACCAAAAGAAACTAACACATAAAAACAAGTTTTTATTATACTCACTTTTACTTTTGTATAATAAGCAATTTTATATTCTATCAACATTTAGCCGACTGATTGGGCCCATGGCTCGGTCAAACACGGTGAAACAGGTTTCGCGCCTTCTCCACGCATCGGGCTCAAATGAGAACATTTGTATGTAAATTTCGAAAAATCCAAAATTATACTATGATAATTTAAAAAATTAAACGTAAATTGTTAGATCATTTTTATCGTCGCCACGAGTCTGCCTGCAAAGTTTCAGCTCGATCGGATCACGGGAAAAGAGTTAAAAATCGATCCAAAGTTTTTTCGTCAGACAAGCAGACGCTACGAGTTAAAAGAAAGGGAGTTAACATACTAAGTTTAAAAATAATTTTATGGTGAAACTGAAGGCATTGTGTTATGAATTTAGGAAAAATTTAGTACAATTATGTTATTATATTTTATTTATAAATACTTTTGGAATAAATAAGCATTCTCCTTCAATTTTACTGTGAACTTGAAAGTTTTTTGATTAATGAATAACATAATTATTTATAAACCTCTTTTTATTGGTATAACACACTTGCGATGGCAATATTAACTCGTAGATATATGACATACTTTTCTGTAATACTACATTAATATATTATCAAAAGTAACGATTGTTTTATTACCGGAGTTACGAAATAGTGTTTCATGAATTACTTACGCACTTCACTACTACGAAAAATAAATTTGGAACGAGAAAAAAATATCAAGCATTAAAAATATTGTATATTATTCACGCCATGCAATCTTATAAACATAGAAATAATATGTATCGATAAGCCACGTCCATGGAAATGAAGATATTAAACACCATATGGATGTAGCATAGTTGAAGTGGAGATCCCTTTAAGGAAGAGATCTCTAAAAGGCATCTTTAAAAGGACGCCTTTTAAAACCAAAAGCAAAGAATATAAAGCAGTACCGTGCAAAATGCTGAACAACATGAAATGAAAATGTTACGATGGGCAGATGTTGCAACACACATAGACAGAATTAGCAATGAGTATGTCGGAAAATCGTTCAAAGTGGCACCAATAGCTGAGAAGCTGAAAAAAAGTAGAATAAGATGGTATGGTTACATCATGCAACATCCCAACAAAACTTAGAGATAAAGTAAAAAAAAAAAAATATGTAGCTTGTTGGTCTTGTAGTTAGAACTCTCGCCTCGTGATCCAAACGTCACTGGTTCGAACCTCACTCCAGATCAGCAAGTTAGTCCTATTTTCAAAGCACAAGCGTTTAGCTTAGTTTGAAAATAGTAAGAATATTGATGTGACACGTATTCCGTGTTCGCATCTCTATTTTAAAAAAAAAATGTGGTTGTCTAATATTGAGCGGGAGCTGGCGGTACAAGATGTTATCGTTATGACAATCCAAGACAGAAGATCATGGTGCCTTCATTCAAGGAAGCCCGACCCTGAATGAACCGGGATAAACAGGCATGGAGGAAAAGATGAGACACGCATTTTATTTAAACAATTGCAATTTCATGAATTGTTAATATCCGTATCAGAATACTCGACACCACTAAACAATTTAATTTCCGAAGGAACAATATGGCCTTTTAAAACATGCATTGTACGCAAACATCTGTAAATAAAATAATAATCACGGAATACAGAAATAATATGTCTCGATAAAATAACCGCATATCCAAATTACTTTAATGGAATGAGTGTATAATATCTCAATTAAAAGAATTTCCATTCTTCAACGCCGGTTCGTCACGAGTTACAAGTATTGAGGATCGTGATCTTCATGAACCCCGCCCTCATGACTATACTTATCCACTATTCTTGGTATTGAGAACATTGGCCGTGAAAAATTTAGATAATTCAATAAATAGTAGTTTTATTTATGCAAGGTGTTTTCTTTTTTTAATAAAAATAATAACCATAAAAAAAAATATAAACTATTCAAAATAATACCAATTTTTAAGAATCCACTCTATTACCGGCGTTTGAATTATTACAATTTTAATTCTTACCCAAGTGTAGAAAAATTGTTCGAAATTGCATTAAAAAAACACAATGACATAAAGATATTTATATGGAAGTAATTATTAAAGAAATAAATATTTTATTATGTATTTATTGCAAAATGACTGAGTGACCATAATCTAGATTAATCCATTGTCTCAGCAAAGCATCATAAGCATCACACTTGTATTTAATTAATAAATATTGAGAAATGTCCACCATTATATAATTATTCCCAAGCGCATTGGTGTAATAATTTATTTAGACACTTTTATAAGGAATAACTTAAATGATCTGCTATTTCAGGCGGAAACAAGGTAGGATATAAATTTATAATACGTCTAGTCTGCCAGTATGATTTCGTATGAAAATAATAAATAACGA
Organism: Agrypnia vestita; assembly: GCA_016648135.1. Taxonomy (NCBI): domain Eukaryota; kingdom Metazoa; phylum Arthropoda; class Insecta; order Trichoptera; family Phryganeidae; genus Agrypnia; species Agrypnia vestita. Next base: position 120,692 of record JADDOH010008067.1, on the reverse strand, counting down.
TTTTTCGAAAAGGTAAGTAGCTACCTACATACATCAAATTAAGATAAAATTTAATTCATTTGTTCAACTGGTGACTACTTGCTTGTGATGAATGTATAATTCTTGTAGAACTCTAGCCTCCTGGGTGATGTCTTTTCACTTTTTTCCGATTCACTGCCTTCTACGCCTATCCCTCCCTTCCTCTTAGCTTCTCCAGATTAGCCAACAGATTATTCATGAGGTGCTGCCTGGGTCTGGGTTAGGCAGCAGCTTTTCCCAGTGGATTATACTCATGCACTATTTTAATGGAGCTATCGCTGCTTGCCTGATATACATGTCATATCCAAAATAGTTGGCTAGATCTGATGGTGCTAGTTATGAAAGTTTGTTATGATAGAAACCGAACTCTGATTGCTCGTGTGCCTCCACGTGCTTCTGTTGTTCTTTAAGGGTCATCGTCCGTAACGTCGCTTCGTACGTCTTTGCCGTTTGATGATAGTATTACAGACATGCAATTTAATGTTTCTGGCCAGGAGTTTGATTTAAGTACTTTCTCATGAAAGCAATAATAATTTCAATAAGGGTTGTAAGCCCAAATCTCAGAAATTTATTTTGAAACATTTCTGGTTTTTGTTGATGAAGTTTTTGGAACGAGACAAAATTCTTGAATCATACTCTTAATTACTATGAAGTATAGCCATTAATGAGGTTTTGAGCGATTTAACCACCTTGAAATTTATCTCCATTCTTAAAACAAAACTGAGACATTTCATGGATTTATTTTAAATTTCATTTATATGAACAACTTAAAATTTTTCATCAAATTAGATCGAGATTCCTGATTACAGAAACTTTATTTAGAATGATGTTTTAATGTTATTTTAATAAAGCACAATGTATTTTTTTATTCCATAAAAGGTTATATATTGGCATTTCTAAATATAAAAAATATTATTACCTTAAAAAAAAACAGAAATAATGAGACGTAAATTTCTCCTTTTTTAATAAATAATATTAAAATGTTATTTTTAAAAATTTTTTATCGTTCCAATTTATATATTTTTGTAAAAACTTCGTGATATTTATTTAATTAAGAAAATTTGTAAAAGTGGTGAAAAATTGACTCACAATAACAAACTTCTCCTGAATCTAATAACCTACTTAAATTAATGACTGGCGAGGACTTTATTTAATATTACTTCTGTTTACCTGCTACTTAACGAAATAACTTATCTCAAGTCGTTAAGCCATATTTATTTGTTACAACATCCCCACATAATCGTAAAGGAAATAATTAATCGTGTGAATGGTTCGTTTTATGAATCGGAGAATCGATTTTCCAAAGTACCAAACGGTTATCTGAAATATCGCGCCATGTTTGCTAAATTTGAATTTATTCATCACTCGCGATACTTACGAACGACCTAAATTTAATTAACTTTTTTGTTTTTGAAAACAAATCAGTGTTATAAGAAAATATCCGATAATTCAATCAATATCAAGTGTCGCGTTTTCTTGTCGGGAGCTTAAATATTATTTAATTATACATTTCATGCGTCAGCACCACCCGGAACCCTGATTGATATAAGGGCGAAAATTTTCATTTTTTCTTGTAGACCCGTCAACTAGAAACGGTCTACGACAGAAATAGGCCGGGAAATTCCTAAAGATATTAAGAATTGTCATTTCCACGTCAAGTTTAATAGTTAGATGATTAAGTGTTAAAATACTTATACGTAGGTAACTAATAAATAAAGTGTAATTTTTTACGATATTATTTTTTTTAATTTATATAAACAGTTTTATTTAACATAATTATACAAAATTTAAACCACAAATAAAATTTCTAGACGCATGTTAGTAGTTTAATAATTACAATCACTGTAATTAAATTAATTAGAATTAAAATGATATTTATAATATGTTATACTCTAACAAATATATATATATATATATATATATATATATTAGTTCTAACTACTTTGGGGGTAACCCGCGTCAAATTCTGGTCGTCAGGACCAGTCGTCTGCCGACGTTTCGAACAGATCTCACTGTTCATCTTCAGGGCGCCTTGTCGATGAGCTGCTTCTCCAAAAAGCGTACAACCGTTTGGGTCCGGAGCTCACCGTCAAGTGAAAGTTTGAAAAATTCTGCGTCAGGTGTTTGTGGAGGAGTGGGTTTCTCCAGCGACGCCGTTAATGTGTTTTGCTCGGCTTCTAGTAATCCGTATATTTACTTTATTATCGTCATTATACAATATTGAGAAGGTTGGATTTTCTAATTGCTTCGGTGTTTTCATCGTGATTTCTGGTTTATTATTATTAATATTATTTGTATTAGAAATTTGATTATTATTATTAAGAATGTTACTCCATGCGGTCGGAAGTCGAATGCTATCGTCTCTGTTGTTCATTATATTATTATTTCTTTTTTTTATTTCAATTGCCTCTCTGTAGATTCTAAATGTTTCATTATTGAGGCTGGCAACTACTTTTGAGTTGTCGAAGTCTATTTTATGATTCTCCGTTAGAGAGTGGTGGACAAGGGAAAAGAACGTAACTAACGGAGAATCATAAAATATAGACTTCGACAACTCAAAAGTAGTTGCCAGCCTCAATAATGAAAGACATTATTGCTTAAACAACAAAAATATTTTATTATATATATATACCTTAACATCCCTGTCCGATTAATGAGATCTACCAAGATCTCAGTAATCTCAGTAATCCCGTAAAGATTATTCTAAGATTTATAGAATATTAGTTAGAAATATTGAAAAAATGAAAACTTTGAAGCCGCTTATCCTAAGAACTATTGATATAAAGACGTTATTGCTTAAACAACAAAAATATTTTTTTTTTTAAATTAACAGATTTGCATAAGGGTTCAACACTATAGAGAATAGAATGGAGAGACTCACCAGTGTTTACATGATTGTGTGCCTGTAGTGATGTATAAGGAGGTCATAGCGGCCCTCGTAGCGCAGTGGGTATGACACTGGCTTCCCACAACTAGGATTCCGGGGTCGATTCCTGGCGAGGCCACAATTTAATCTATGTAATTAATTTACGTACTTATTAATGTATGCGTAAGATTCTATGAGAAATGTAAAGACATCTGTTAAATCTCAATATTTTTTCTATTATTATAGTGGAAATTTTGGGTTAAATTAAATATTTAGACTGGATAAAAATGTTAGTATATGTGTGTAAAACAAACTAGTTAATCCTTCACGTCAAACATATGACGTAGTGTATAATGTTATATAAAGCTGTCGAGATATGATTATTATGACGATGCAAACCAATAATAATAAACTCAATACAAATATTTACATCAATACAATACATTTTAATTTGCTTATTTAATATTTAGATACAATTTTATTTTCGCTAAGCTTTCTTCTTAACTTTACCAATTTTAACACAGATTCTTCTACCGAGAGAGAAATTTCATTTTTACTTTTACCTTTTTGTGTACCGATATAAATAAAATAATAAATATTTGCTCTTTTTATTTTTGGTTAACACCTTATGTAAATGACAAACTTCAAAGAAAAATATTTAAAAATTAAATTATTCAATTTAAATTTGATAAAATGTTTGGTTTCATTAAATTGTATTATATTGAATTACATTTTTTTTCATATCACACCACTAAAACTGTCCACTAAATTGAAAATGATGATGTCGTCGTAAATAACCCATAAAAATGCGGCCTACCGGCAACCTCCCACAAAACGCGCAGCCTTTATCCGCATCCCTCTATCCGACGAACGTAAAGATGAACCATCGATAGATAGAAAGTAAATGTGTCGCCACAAGTCAAATGTTATTTAATCGAGCAATTCCACTGTAACGTACAAATTGGAAGACTAATCCGAAGAAAAGTAAAGTTGTTTGAACAAATTACGACTCTCATTATTTTCGTATCAATTACCGGTATTAGAGTAACCGTATTTTATTGTAATCAAAATAATAATAAGTTTTGTGAATATAATCAATTAAACAAGGTTTTTTTATATACGTTATTCAAATGAATAATTACGAGTACTTGCAATAAAGAATTTATTTAAAAACGAAATAATCTAAAATAAAGTTTATAGTCCACTAATATTGCTAGAAATTTAATGAATAAATTCATAAAAAATGCTCATCTTAAACAATGGAACATATTAAAGAAAAAAATGATTTGAAAACATCGAACTTTATCAAGAGAATGAAAGTTATTTTTTTCTTTGTCAATATAAATTAATAATAATACAGTAGAAAATGTAGTTTTTTATGTCCCTTATATTCAAAAATTATTATTACTTTTCATCTGTGTGAAACATTCAGAAATGAAAAAGCATGGGAATTAATGTATTCATTTACTTTGATGTTACGCGTGGATGCGTGGCTTATGTGGATACAGAATCTGCAGTCAGTTCTGGCGCATCATGCATCCAGCATGCAACCTGCTGCAGTAAGGGCGACCAAGGACTTGTATAGGTTGGTATAGTACGAGCGTCATATGATTAACGCCACTATCCACTGCATAAATTATGTAGTAGCGAATAAAAAAAGTTTGAAATTCATAAGCGCTAATGTTTCTTCTTCTTTTGGTGTCATGTCAGGTCCCCCCAACGTTGACTATCACCCGAGAGAAAGCGTCCCTGTCCTGGGCAGCACGAAACAGCTCTCCAACACTTCTTATGCCCGTCCAGTCGCGTATATTGCGGAGCCAGGAAATTTGTCTCCTTCCAACGCCTCTACGACCCTCTATCTTGCCCATAAGAATCAGGTGGAGCAATTCATATTTTTCTCCTCTGAGCACATGACCCAAATACGATACCTTTCGGATTTTGATATTTGTCAGCAACTCTCTATTCACTCTAGCTCTTTGAAGAACTCTTGTGTTGCTGACCATATCCGTCCAGGGTATCCGGAGCATTCTCCGATGTGTCCACATTTCGAACGCCTCCAGCCGGTTCATGCTACTCACTTTGAGGGTCCACGATTCCACTCCGTACAGCAGGACTGACCATATATAACATTTGACCAGTCGCTGTCGAAGTTTCAGGTTAAGATTGTCATCGCAGAATATCATTGCTTTTGGAAAATCATGTGGAAAATAGGAAAGTCAGCGATTTTTGGTTGCATACTCTTCAAAACACACTTTTCAAAGTCGCAATTTGCAAGAACTTTATAAGGAGTTACATTATTATAAACGGTGGTACTGTTGGTACAACATACTTGATATAACGCAGCCAGAAGATTACGCCTGAATTGACTGATTGATAAAACGGTTGATTAACTTTTAATTAAGATGTTAATGGGTTATTCATCATTTTTCTTTACTAAACAGGCTGGAAGGGAAACTGATATATACGTTTGCAATGGGGAAATAAAAAATGATTTTAAAAACAAAGTCTGATTTAACACGAAAAATATTTTTATGTTACCTGTTACAAAACCTGTTACAAAAATAATAATAGTCGTTGTTTGTACTAATAATAATAAATAATGTAAAGCAGATATTAGCATAGTCGTATAAGATGGTCTAATATTTTTTTTTTATTTTTGAAGTTGTCTACAAGAAATGAATACATGATATAAGATAAAATAATTATAAACATCGACGTCAGTTGCATTAATAATAATTTTTTGTTTACCTTTCTTCGGTGTCACAATTTTTAGCCTGCCATGTACGTATATTTAAGTTAAATCTTCTGTGTTTATATTAAAATTATATGCGTTCATATTAAAATAAATATTTGAAAAGACTACAAATAAACAATGTTCTGGAATAAATGAAAATTTATTTTAATTAGATGTATAACACAAAATAACGGTGCGGTTTTAATGTTTTTTTGTCCTAATGAAGATATTAAAATTAATTTTAATTCACACATAATAATAGCATCAGGAATTATGAGGTATTTCATGTTACTACTGAATCGCTTAATTCAATGTTGTAAATATATTTTAATAAAAACATGTTTAATGTTAATTTACAATTTAAAATCTTATCTTGTTCTTCGATAACTTTTACAATAACGATAACAATTTTACTTTCACGTCAAATTTTCATTTTATTTTAATATTCAGTCTAGTATAGTATATCTATTTTTAATTTGCCATATAAAAGCAAATATTTCCTATTGTAATTGGTAATACCTACTTTCTCTCGACATGTTTCGAATATTCAAGATAGATTTTTTTCATGCATCTAAGTGATTTACCTAATTTATGTTTAAATAACTAACTTACACCCATGAAAAATTACAGGATATAATTGAATTTACTTAAATACGAAGATCGTGTAGTTTGGTGGCGCAACCCCTGCATGTAGCTTGAGCCGCGCGATAACTGACGTGTCACACTCGGCTGCCCGCGCCTCATTAGCTGCTAGTCAGTGTTGATGTTTTAATCCCAGCAAGTTGCGGATGAAAATTCTAAATAAGTAGGTACAGTTGATTTTCAAAAATGTTCTAAGGTTTTCACGGTCGTTCAGAATATTCTGTGTGTAGTTTTCTGGGATATTCTGCAGTGTATATCTGACATTGCGGGGTCCATCATCAGGACTAAATCACATCAGCCCTGATAGATACGGAAGATAGTTGACTTCTTTTGTGGCTTCTAAATGATTAGCGTAATTTGTATTTTTATAACTAATTATTACTTTTAAATAATATTCTCATTTATAAAATATATTTTTATTCTTCACCAAATTTGTAAATTTGGTGTGTTTTAGGTACTCCAGCAACTGGCTCGACAACGATTTTTTCTGATATACCTTTTTTTAAACTAACAAAACAATTTGATTATATTTTAATCCTTCGCAAAATTTATCGCACAACTTATTTTAATGTAGTTATTTAAAACATATTTTTTAAAAATGCGACACAAGACGTACGAGATTCATAAAATGATAATGCAAGCAGGTTGCGAAGCTATCAAGGGAAGAGGAGCGATGAAAGAAATGAGAGCGAGGAAGAAAGAATTCGTTCGTCGCGACGTGGCTCCTAGAGACTCTAGTGACATATTTTGAAGAAGAAAAAACGCAATCCCCTCGGAACGTATGGAGAATGTACCGACATCCGAATTTGGCTACCAATCTGACAAAAAATTTTAAAATACCACAATTTTTCGATCTTTTCGACAACATATGTATATAGTTCTGTGAAATTTAAAGTTTCACAATATAGTTTTATGAATTTTAGAAAAATAAGTTAATCTATTAAAAAAATGTACTCAAAAAGATAATTATAAGTTTTTTACAAGTATTTCAGGTTCAAATAATAAGTGGATTGATTTATTAAAGTACTTAAGGATGTCCCTGTAAAAATATATAAAGAATGTGTATTAATGTAGCCGAAGCAAAAATGGTGTGCCAAGATACAAGAATATGGCGTTCTATCCTCTCTGCCTACCCCTGCGGGGAAACAGCGTGATGATTAATTAAAAATTTTCGTAATCTTAAAAACAAAACAGGAAATTGGTAAATAAAGTTCTATTTATATATTGTACATAATATATCTAACTACAAAGGAAATAGATAGACGAATAGGACATGCGTGGAAGCAATATTGGAGTCTAAAGGAAATCATGAAGAACAGAGATATGTGCATAGACATCAAAAGAAAACTCTTCGATAGCTGTATTTTTCCTGTCCTAACTTACGGCTATTAAACCTAGGCGATCTCAGATAAAATAAGGAATTCAATAATCAAAGAACAAACAAAAACGAAGAACGTTAAACTATCCATCAGAAGACTTAAATGGAAATGGACTGGACCAACAATCAGGGGAAGAGAGAAATGGTCAAAAACAATAAAGTATTGGTTCACAGGAGACAAGAAAAGGAAACGAGGCAGGCCTTCTAGAAGATGGGTGGATGAGATCAAGACTACAGCAAGTGGCGCGTGGACCAGAATAGCAAAAGATAGGGAGGAGTGGAAGAAATTGGAGGAAGCCTTTGCCAAAAGGCATACAGACGAAACTGCATACAGACAGTCTAACTGTTCATAAGCAAATCTTTAATGTGAATGTCTGAATTAAGCCTATTATTATTGTTATTATATATCTAATGATTTATATATTTATGTTTTGGATGGTTAAAAGAAATTACCAACTGGCAACTTAACCCATTGGATGTAGTATAATAAATCAAATGATACAACGTATATTTAAAATATTTTTAAAGGTAAATCTCAAAGTAGTTTGTATAAAAAATGATGTATGGGGGAACCTTGCAAAAGCTTTAATGGTATCAGATACTGTCACAATGCACATCTGGGTACAGTGAACATAAATTAATAGGATAAAGTAGTCTAGGTTCACTTACATTAAACTTTAGAAATAGCTTAAGATTATGCAAAATAAGAAAATGGAACTATTGAAAATAATAGTTCCAACTCGTAACCTATCTGTGTAGGTATTTATATTAATTTAAATAAAAAGTTACGTGAGTATAAATAAAAAAAATTAAAATTCCAGAATACTAAGGTATACCGTTCATTATTTTGAATATAATTTTGTCCGTGTGGAATGACCCAATCTAAAATGGACTCTCAACTCTACAGAAGTGTTGTCCCAAGTTTGACTCACGAAAGCGTTTGATCACACATTTGGGACAGGAAGGGTTTTCCCGAATAGCCGCAATCGATGTACCTATTGATTGTCCCATTTGATGGGTCAAATGGAACAGCAAATGGATAATATTTCGGAAATACCCTCACAACATTATTTTATCTTATGCATTAAATTATTTTTATTCCTTTCATTTTATCGAATATTCATTCAGTAAAATCCTAACACAGCGAGTTACCCGACTGATAATATATATATAATATATATAATATATATTTTTTAAACAATATAGCTCGAGGACGGTATACATAAAAGAAGACGCAAAGTATATTAAATTGAGTGGGTTTTTTCTTAAAAATACGGCTCCTGATATTAAAATTTCTTTAAAAATATTTTGGCCGTGTTACCAGATATGAGGAAACTATGGAAAAAATGGTGATTCAAAAGAGACTGGAAGGACCTCATGAAAGATTACCAATACGATGGACTGACCTGGTTATAACTTCGGAAGCGAAGGCGAACGTCGCCGTTTTTCCGCCACCGTTAGCCGCCGTCGCTACGCCGCCGTCGCTACGCCGCCGTCGCTACGCCGCCATCGCTACGCGGCAGCCGCTACGCCGGCGTCGCTACGCGGCCGCAGCTACGCCGCCGCCGTTACGCCGCCGCCGCCGTTACGCCGCCGCCGTTTCGCCAGTGGCGGAAGAAACAGAACATTCGCCAGCGAAGGTTAATACATTATTTAAATATAAGAGGAGTATTTTAATAAACATGCAACCATAAAAATAGTTTCAAAAACAGTTTATTTATAATTATACATATACCATATAAAAATAAAGTATAAATAATGATATTTATGTTTGGTGTTTACACAAATATAATAATTTGTAGACAACTTATCGGAATTTAAAAACTTCGTTAACCATAATAGACCTCACATTATTTGAATATTAAAGATGATAAGAACCTAAAGTTTCCGATCAAGAAACAATAATAACTTATTTTGGAAATCAATTCACGATAAATTCGGACAAAATTATTATGAACAGAAAGAAAATACAGAGCGTTTATAAAAAAAAAATCCGTGGCACATTAATACCAACTTGGTGGAAAATTTTAATATTCTTACGTCATTTAAATAATATTTGTAAAAACTGCATATAAATGGTATACAAAGGAACGTCAACGGTCGCTGGGGAAATGCTTTTTCAGTGAAATGGTGTCGGCGAAACGTCACGGACCCTCGACGCAGAGCCTTTTTCTCGAATAGGTCATGCACTTTGTCACCTGGAATAATAAATTATTTTTTATTCAGAAGGAAACGAAAGATAAGAAAATATGAATTAAATTCGTCAAAGAACTGCTAGGGAGTGTACTGGATTTTTCTTATTTTTCTTTCACTTTAACCTTTTGTTTTATTTCCATCTTTATCGTTAGCAGGTTCCACATTTTTTTTTCAAATATTATAAATTCTATAAAAAATATTTCAGTTCCTCTCATACTCTAAGCGAGCGCTCTCATATCTTGCTTTTATCGGCTATGAGTATATAATGATATTTTTTGTGTTTATGTGATTTTATAGTATCAAATTATATTTTTAATTATTAAAATTTATTTTTTTATTATTTACACATTAATACAAAATCTGATAAAAAGTATGTACCACGGGGTATTTTAGGACCATATCTACTTACTTACTTACTTACCATCACGCCGTTTCCCCGTGGGAGTAGGCAGACCATCTTCCAGTATCTGGTTGATCTGGTCATGCCACGTCTTCCGCAGTCGCCCTCTCTTTCTGGCGCCATCAGCACTTGCATTATGTATCTTTCTTACCATTATTTCCTCATTCAATCGCTCAACATGCCCAAACCATCTTAGCGACTCTTTTTTAATTCTATTAATTATGCTAAGATCAGCTTTACATTCATTCCTAATATCTGCAGGCTTTACTCTATCATAAATTGATTTGTCACACATACGTCTGAGAAATCTCATCTCATCATATTATATCTATAAATAGTTAATATGTATTTGTATAAAAAGAAATGTTCGTAGATGTATCCGATATACACTAAAAATTACTGGAACGATTTACGTGCGTTTTTTGTAAAATGATCCTCGATCTAACTAGTAAAAAGAATGTTAGGGGCCTTAATATTTTATTTTTTATTTATTTAAATGTATATTTGTAATTTCAAAACTTTTTTGACCTTGTCTTCACTTTTTTGTTGCAGATATCATCGCTTCAGTACTGTCACGCCAACTCGATCACACTGTTCTAGAACTGTCTCACGCCAACTTGAAAGAAGCTTCCCTACAGCATACAAACAGGTTTCAATCAACTTTTAAAATAATCACATGGAACTCATAATAAAGACAACAAATTATTAAATACATGAGATGGAGCTAATTCAATAATTCCTCAATATAATATGGATCCACTTATAAATATGGATCAAGGACATTGAAATAAGTTGTTCCCTTATCGAAAAATAAATTATCTGAATCCATACAAAATAATACGTCGCTCTTGATTTGCAGGAAGAAATAAAATAGTGGATTATGTTGAATGATTTGTTATTATTAAAATCAAGGAATTGTTTCGACTGAGTCACCAAAAAACTTTTACGGGAAGCCTTTTTATGTGTCTTTTTAACTTTTACATTCTTTTACTGTTTCGTTAAAACTTTAAACTCAATACTAATATAGAGTTTTATTGATTTAAAATACTTGCACCTGATGACTTCTGTTGTAGGCTTAAATATGCAACATAATCATGTGCCCTTTTCCTATGAGGATTATTTAACATTCAGGCGCTTCCATCTCCCCTGTCTTGTGCTGCTTTGGTACGTGTTGACAAATTTCTCGTAGTATCACAAGTATTGCAGTTTATCTCAGCTCAGTTTGGTGTGGCACTCATCGACTGCAAAGCTAATTATTATGAATTAAAAATTAATTATTAATAAATAACATATAATATTAAAATATATTTTTGAACTCACGTTTTCATGTTACATTTATATCGCATTGAAAGAGAGAATTACTAATCTCTAATAATTATCTATGTGAATATTTATATCGAATTAGAAAATCATAATCTATGCAGAAGTGATTTGATACATGCGTTTGAGACATGCTACGCTTTTTCAATTCATCTTGTTTACATTGATGTGTTTAAAACTTATAAGGGAAATCAAATTTTGCTCATCATACTGTCGTTATTGCGGAAAATCAATACGATACGAAAATCAATACGATGAAATCAAATTTTTCGGAAAATTCGATAATATTAATTTGTATATAAGTTAAGCATACGATGGTGATTTGAAATAATTATTCATTAAATATTTTGTTTTATTTTATTTTCATATGATGTTGAGTTCCCAGTTAACCAATATTTACCACTGAGTCTGGCCTTTTGTTTTCTTGTTCACACGGTTAATGCCAACAGCTATGTTTTACATGATATGCGAACCAAATAACAGCAAAACGTGTTACTTACCATGGATGTCCTGTTACCAGTTATTTTGATCAGACACCCAATCTTTACTCTGGACAAATCTGGAATCTCGAGCCATTTACAAAATTAAAGAATTCTGAACATTTGGAGATTAATACAGTATCTGCCAAAATAAATAGTACTGAAATGAAAAAAATAACAATATTACTGTTATTAATAATACTAGTTTACATGTATCTCTCCTGAAAGAACAAATATACATCTGGTAGGTTGTTTGATGTATCTCTTTGATTAGATGGATGAGCCCTAATGCAGGAGTATATGAGAAAAAATTCCCACCCGACTGGCAGAATCTTTCGGATTTCAATGTGTGATTTTAAGTTTAAATAAATGTATCTATGCGTCCAGCAAAGCTAGTAACACAAGACAAGACAAAACATAGAAGTTGAAGAATACTCCATGTAAGGTGCCGCACATTATTGAACAATTTTTGCTACAATCCTACTGGGCAGCGCGGGCGTGCTGCTCATCTCCTTGTTCTGATCAGCTGTAATCACGGCTGACTAGAGGCCGCCGTAGGTCTTGATCACCATATAAACATGTTGGTTTTACAAGTGTGTACACCTTTGTTAGTTAGTAAAAAAATTTTCGGACATATAATGGGAAAAACATAATGCAAAATTAGACGATTTGCTCACGTAATGCAGGCACGGTTCATGCGGATCTTCACAGTTGAACATTCTATCTTGTAACGTTTCCCACAGATAGTTATCAAGTTATCGAGATTAAAAATGGCACGAGTACATAAAATCAGTAGCAAGTAAAGGGATTTGTCCTGGAAAATTTTCCTGCAGCATGATTAGAGATTGACAATATTTTCATATGCATGTTTTGAGAACACAAGTACTGGATTTATCCACTGCGGGATCATTATTTAATTAAGATAAATTATAGAAGTCCTACAGAGACGAAACTATTTATGTGGGTAGCATTTTGTACGATGGCGGGCTTACAACTTGTGTGAGCTGGCTTAAGTGATCACTCTACACAATGCAATGTTCACCAATTTCATCGTAAGAACATCCAGACAAATATCTGAAAGTTATATATATGTTCCGAATAGGAATCATCCGTATATGTCAAGGTAAGTTCATACAGGTTGTAAGACCTTACCTTGGCCACCGTACAAAAGACTTCCATACATGTTTCTTATATAAATAGCTTCATCTCTGTGAGACATCTATAATTTATCTTAATTGATTAGAGATTCGTTGATATCATTGTTTATTCATTTTTTACACCCCGCATGACTTAATTCACCATGCCCCTGTAGCATTCTCGGGTGACCATAAAAATATGCCTTCCTTATTCTCAATTGCTTTTCACTAGGTACTAGGAATACACGCCGTAGAAGCTATGCAGTACGATATTTGAATTCCTTACGTGACTTTCAGTATTGTATATTTTGGCACACACTGTATTTTGAAAAATTTCACTTTGGTATTGAGGAGAGTACATTGTTCATAATAAAACAATTGATTCCCATATTTATATTATTATATATATTTATTTTATTTATTCTATAGCGATAACATTCTCAAAGACATTTCTGCCTTTGAGTTTCTGAACTGGAGAGATCTGGAAATAAACCGAGATGAGTGGAGGAAGACTCTTGAGGAGGCCAAGACCCACCAGGTGTTGTAGAGCCAAGAGTAATGATAATGATTATTTATTTATTTATTTTATTATCATTCTTCATTCCTTTACATTGAAAATAATAATCAAAATATTATTATAGAAATATTATGTTTCAAAATTTTAATAATCTAATTTTTTTGTAAATATTGATTCATATATGTTATGTAATCACCCATGTTATGTAAACTGTAAACAAATAAAAATATGTAACGCCATCTATGTTGATACTAGTATAATCCTTTAGGGACAAAGTATGCTCAGAGATGGCGCCAATTATCATCATAACCAGTTATTTCTGTCCCGTCAATATCTAGGGCATTCAAAATATTTTATTTTAAGAGATGGAAGCAATTTTCTTTGTATAAGTATAAATATTATAAAAACATAAGCTTCATGATTAAAATTCTATTTTTTATACAGAAATGTATTCATATCATTAATTATCACTATTTATTTAATTATAATAATTTATAAACGTAAAAAATAAATGTAATATTAACGTTTCTATATGAATCAATCAAAATGTCACAGATTTCACACGTATAACTATTTATATTTTACTTTCCCGCTAACCCATTTATTCCAACAAATTGGTTTATTTTCCGACCACACCTTACATTGGTAACTTTGACACGCGCGTCCTATATCCACTTTCCCAGTGATCCTCGAGGCTTCCCAATACATAAAAACATCGCCAATTACCGATATAGAACGCATTTCGGTATTTTTGTTTTTTCGTATCCTCGGGGTACACTCTCACTTCTAAGAAATACAATATAACTTCAGAAATCAGCGAATCAAGTCTTCGCCTTTTTTCAGAAAAACTATTTTATTTTTATGCCTGTAAATACATGTTTCTCGTTTCTTCTTTTTCCTATTGTGAAATCTTGAAAACTAATAAAACAAACTATTTGAGAGTTTCATGTAATCATTAAAGAAGCATGAATCTTTCAGAATCTGTATCTAACAACCTATTTATCCATTTTCATTAATATGCAGACTGTATTGTGATAATAATATTTGGACAATTTCTCCAACTAATTAATTAAATTTTTTAATTTTTTTAAATTTTATCAATTAATTCTGTTACAGAATTAATTAAAAAATAAATGAAAGAATTATTTACCTAACTAATTTTTATACAATTCACAGATAAATATAAATAATAATAACGATTATTAGCGAAGAATTTTATATATTGATACATTTTCCAATCAAATATCAAAATATCTATCAAAAAATATTAGACCTGCATTTTATACAAATAATAATATAGGTAAACTACTCATAAATGCAAAAGATAAAGATAATATAATTAACAATTCAGGTGTTAACAATTCAAGATTGTGCAGCCTTTTTTTTTTTTTTGGAAAAACCGTTCGAAATTTCAATGTAAAGAAAGAACATTTAAGTTGTCTGAATAATCATGGTTTTCCTGAATTTGCAAATCTTTATTAGAAAATGAAAACGGTTTTGATAAAAATTTAGGATTTTCTATTTTACACATAAATAATTTTGGTCTGAAATTGAATAATTAAGAATCATTAGAAATTATTAACGCATGTAATAGTAAACAAAATATTATTAATAATCAATTAAATTTAACTTCCAGTTAAATTTTTCCAAAAATTGCGAGTAATCAAGAACTTAAGTAATAATATTTAAAAAGAATTTTTCAAATAATTTAGAAAAACAAGAAACAAAAGATAATTCATAATGATATTTTGACAGTTATACATCACCCTGACGATGGTAAAGTTTTACCGAAATATGTTGGTGGAATTACTCATATAAAAAAAGTAGATAATGTACAAATAATAGTATCAATATTTTTTAAAAATGTCGATCTACAATGTTGCTGAAATAATTGAAAAAAATAATTTATTATAAAAAATAATTTATTTGCATTATAAACCTTTATATTTCTTTTTTTTTTTGGTAAATCAATACACATATATAAAAAGAAACCCACACGGGTTTCTTTTTATATATGGGAAACACTTCCCTATCCGCCAAGTTTTCTCCATAACCAGCCACAACCACCCATCGGTGGTTATGATGGTGGATAGCCCTTGGTGTCACATAGAAAATATGCAAGTTTGGTGGGGGTGGCTGTGCGTGGGTGGGAGTGGGTGACGAAAATGTGCTTTCTAGCGCATTGTTTTGTTATGGGAAGGCCGCAAATGCTTCAGATTGTTTCAAAATAGGCGCGCCGACTTTGTCGGTGAGTCTAGAAGGTTCTGGAAAAACCGGCTGTAGAAAGTTCTAGAAGGAAAAGGTTCTAAAAATTTCCCGAAAGTTCTATAAGGTTCTAAACTGAGTAGCGGAATGTGTCGGTGTGTCTAGAAGGTTCCTGTACATTCGAATTTCTTGAAAGTTCTGGAAGGAGAATGTTCTAGAAGGTTCGCGAAAGTTCTATGACGATCCAAAAAGTGTTCTAAAAATCTACGCGTGCGACGCCGCGTGGGCACAGCTAGTCGTATTTAATTTGTTACTTAAAATTTTACTTTGGTACTTATTTTTTCTACTCAATATCTTCATTAAATAATTAGATTTTCTATTTTTAGTTTGTAATTATTAGCATTGTAATTATTTTCTTTCTGTAATTACTTTGTTCATTAATTGGATTTTTTTACATTTAAATATATATTTTAAAATACTTAACTAACTAACTAACTAACCATCACGCCGTTTCCCTGCAGGGGTAGGCAGAGAGGATTGAACGCCACACTCTTCTATCCTGGCACACCACTTTTGCTTCGGCCACATTCATACATCTTCTCATACACGTTCTACGGTTGTTGCGGCTTTTAACAGGGCCATCCTCAAATACTTGTAGTACCTGATCGTGCCAGGTCTTTCGCGGACGCCCTCTATTCCTGTTGCCTTCAACATTCGCCTCATATATTTTCTTAACCATCCTTTCCTCGTTCATACGTTCCACATGACCAAACCATCTCAGCACTCCTTTCTTTATTCTATCTACCACACTACAGCTAGCATTGCATTCACTTCTAATTTGTTCATTCCTCACTCTATCGACCAAAGATTTTCCACACAAGCGTCTTAGTGACCGCATTTCCACCGCATTCAGTCTACTTTCATTCCTCTTTTGCCAATTCCAGGCTTCACTTCCATACATAAGGGTTGGCACTAGAACGCCATTATGTACCGCTAGTCTTGCTTCTTTTGACAGATTCTTATTGGCCATAATTGCATTTAGTGCACCATTAACTTTGTTTCCCGCAGTTACTCTCCTTTCGATATCATTCTCAGCCTTGC
Organism: Agrypnia vestita; assembly: GCA_016648135.1. Classification (NCBI taxonomy): domain Eukaryota; kingdom Metazoa; phylum Arthropoda; class Insecta; order Trichoptera; family Phryganeidae; genus Agrypnia; species Agrypnia vestita. The sequence continues at coordinate 103,700 of JADDOH010008067.1, read as the reverse complement.
CGTCTCTACTAAACATACTTCCCAAATACACAAACTCGTTCACTTGTTCTAAGCATTCGTTGTTTATAATTACATCACACTTAGTCACTCTTTCGTCTCTCTCGAATACCATCACTTTCGATTTGCTGACATTCATCAGAAGTTCACTCTGCATGCATACATCGGACATCCTGGATACCAAGCACTGCAGATCAGCTTCACTGTTAGCCACTAATACTGCATCGTCTGCGTATAGCAGACAGGATATGGTGAGTCCGTCCATTTTCACTCCAACTTCTAGTTCCTTCAGTTCTTTCATACAATTATCCATATACAGGTTGAAAAGCCATGGTGACATTACGCATCCCTGTTTGACACCTTTTGTAATATCAAACCATGATGTGAATGTCCCATTAATTCTCACGCAAGCACTACTTCCTTCGTACAGGGATGCAATTGCCTGTATGAGTTTACTCTTCACCCCATATTCAGACAAAACCTTCCATAACTTTCGTCTTATCACTCTGTCATACGCTTTTTGGAGATCCACAAAGGCACAAAAAAGTTTTTGGTTCTTTGCCAAAAACTTTTCGGTCATCTGGCGCAGTGAGAAAATCTGGTCCATGCATCCTCTTCCACTCATGAAGGCTCCTTGTACATCCCACACTTTTTCTTTCGTTGTCATCCTCACTCTTTCTATCAAAATTCTCGCATACAGTTTGCCAACAGAGCTCAATAGGCTAATGGCCCGATAATTCGCGCAGTCCATTCGCGACCCTTTTCCTTTGTATAGAGGCATGATAACAGCTCTACTCCAATCCTTAGGAGTGTAGCTGCCCTCTAAACATTGGTTGAAGAGTCTATGAAGCCACGTGAGTATTACTGGACCACCACCCTTAATGTACTCGGCAGCAACATTATCATAACCCACAGCCTTGCCATTCTTCATGTGCTTCAATGCTCTTTTGATTTCTTCCACAGTTATTTCATTCACACTGTCGTCACTATTTATAAATCCATTGGATGCCTCAAAGGAGTCCTCACTCACATTCCCATTACTCTCATACATTTCTTCAAAAAATTCCTTCCATCTATCTTTTATTTCATTTTCGTTTCTAAGCATCTTTCCGTTCTTAGACATAATAGCATTCACACAACCTCATACTTAAAATCTGTATTTAAAAAAAACTGCTTTATGTGCATTTTTTTATTTATATTAATGGTTCATTTTATGCTATAAGAAATTGAATAAAAACTTTTATCATTTGTCTCGTTATCACCATTTACTATTTATTTTGATTTTTCGTAGTCGGATATAACCAAAATCTGCCGAAAAATTAATTTATCATGATCATAAGCAGAAAGAAAGCTTTGACCCCCAAATCGTTCAGCGCTGATGGGAGTTAAATTAAGGAAAAAAATAACAACAAAACTTTCCCTAAAATCGCTTACAGTCGCCTAAATAGCGGCTCCTTCGCGAGTTTTTCGTCAAACTTTTCCCGAACAGCTGCGCGCGTTTCACGTTGGAAATAAAAATAAGCATTAGAGAAGAGGTGTACATCTGTATAAAGCGAATATCTCGCCATTTTTCTCTCACTTAGCACGCCCTTCCGCCCGTTCATCTCGGTAAGCAAATAAAAAATTTAACAAATGTAAGTAAATACGATTTTCTTTCCGCCGTAATAATGGGAGTAAGTTGCGAGACATTCAGAGTGTTTTAGCTGTTAATTTTTTTTATCGTAATCGTTAAGCGACTTAAAAATATTCACTGAATACGTCATAGCGTATCGTAAGTATTTTATGTATTAAACATTTATTTTTTAATTAAGTTTAATTTTTATTTGCTATGAAAGTATACTGCAACAGCCCACAAGGCCCAATAACTGAATTTTGAATTGAATTTTTAGCTTGAGAAAATCGCAAAGATATATTGTAATCTCACCGCAAATTGAACCTGAGTCCCCTTGTGAGTGAAGTGCTCAGTGAACTATGGCGGAATAAGTGTGTTGAGTTGATATTTTTGGATACAAAGTTTATTTTCTTTTTATTTTTGTTATATATATATTTTTTAAATAGAGATGCGAACACGGAATAGGTACGTGTCACATCAATATTCTTACCATTTTCAGACTAAGCTAAATTGTGCTATGGAAATAGTACTTTCTTGCTGGTCTTGAGTGAGAATCAAGCCCGTAACGTATATAAATTTTTTTTTTTTTTTAATTTAAAAAAAAATGGGTGAACGTACTTAGTGAGTGGAATTAGGATAGTTAAAGATAAAGTGGATAACCCCGAATTCGAGAATTAGTAAGAACACATAAGTTATTTCAAAATATCCTAAGAAATTTCGATTCGAAATACGATGGCTCCAGTATGCACACCGCTTGTTCAAATTAGTTTGCTGTCAAGCGTACCTACGACATTAATATTTTATTTATTCAAACTCCTGACAAATTAAAATCTGTCGACTGTTGTCACAATGGAAAGAACGAAATAATTCAGAGTTTGAAATGCAATTGGAATATAAACACTTTTGCGTCGTTATATTTTCATGAGCATTTAGATATATTTTTATACTTAGGCGAAAAGTTATGGAAAGACCGCTATACACCCAAAATAACCGAAGTCACAATATTTTTTACATGAAAGAATGTTCTAAGTAATATGTGGTAGATAGAATAACGAAAAGATTGCTGAGAGGGTTTAGTTATGTAGAAAGGATGGTTAAGAAAATACATAGGGCAAGTGTAACCTCTGTTCCGCTCGCCCGCGCCCGTCTATGCCCGTCCGCGAAAGACCTGGCACGATCAGATTCTACAAGTACTGAAAGATGGCCCAGTTAAACGCCTTAACAACCGTAGTTACTTGTGGTGTGTTTTGTGATGAAGCGAAGGATGAACACGTAGAAGAAGATCTTCACCCGCTGCGGTGACCAAAGGAGGGTAGGGATACGATATCGAATGAAAAATATCGATACTTTACTCGTGTCAGTGGGAAAGTGTTGCATTTATTAATGTATACGCGATACCCAACACTATCGAACATTTTGTAAGCCTGTATTATTTCAAGCAAGTTGCAAATAGTCTGTTCTATGCAGCACGCGTAGATTGTGGGTATGTGATACAGTACAACGTTCAATGTATTGTACCCATATAATGGTGGCAACCTGTACATACACCACTATAACTCCTATAACAGTTTTGTCACATTTGAATGCTTCTTTTTTTTATACATTTTATTTATAATTATAAAATATACGATTTAAACCTCCCGTTCTTCTTCTGTACAAACGATTATTTACCTAACCGTTGTACAGAAGATGAACGTGGAGATACTATTTCTTGTTTTGTGCATATATAACATACTGCCTGTCAACATTTCTGAAGACACACATACAGTCCGTATTTGCAAGTACTCCTTTTCCAGCTTACGCAATTGTGGAAATACATTTTTGATACCCTCTCACTGTTCCGATGGCTTAGAAGATAGTGGTGACACTGATGTCGTTAAATCTTCATCAAATCCTTTAGATTTACTGAGTACATCTAGAGGATTTGAGGAAGTAGTACATTGAGTAGGTTGAGGTTAACAAACATAGCTGCTTGTGAACCTCAACCTACTCAATGTCCTTTAAAATGACTCTAAAAGTAGTAAGTGTTACAACAGTTTAATCTATATCTATCTCGCTGTTGGGGACAAAATTTGCGGCTATCAGTCATCTTACCATAGAAATTAGCCAGGCACAAGCTCTGACTTCTTGGATGTATACTTTTAAATCTGGAGTCATGTCAAGACATGACCACCAAGTGACTATCTTCCTCTTATTAAATGTGCATTGTATTTGTTGCATTAATTAACAATTTTACAGCGTTGCGTACTAGTTTTTTTTTGGCCGACTTAGTTTATTATTAAATTGTCGATTATAAAGTGTCGAGTACTCAAGTATCGGTTTTGATCAAAATGTACTTTTTCTGTGTCCCTAAGAAAGGGATTAAAAAGCAAAACCGCCTGTTGTCACCAAATTGACGAAACAAGAGAACGAATTATTTGAATATGTTTGCCTGTTAATAATGGCCGTTGAGAAATTAGAAAAGAAACATGTTTGTTTGTTTGACAAGCATTTTTTCATTAACGTACATTTATCAAAATTTTCTGTTGAATGGTGGTGGTTTTATTCTTGAACTCCTCAAAGAGAAAAGCAGCAGACAATTTTAAAACATCTACATCTAACTAACCATCACGCCGTTTCTTCCCAGGGGTAGGCAGAGAGGATAGAATGTCATATTCTTATATCTTGACATACCACTTTTGCTTCGGCATATCTTCTCATACATGTTCTACGGTTGTTGAGACTTTTAGGCCATATTTCAATATTTGAAGTATGCCAGGTCCTTCGTGAACGCTCTCTTACCCGATACCTTCAACACTGGCCACATATATTCTCTTTACCATCCTTTCCTCGCTCGTACGTTCTACATGACCAAACCAACTCAGTACTCATTTCTTTATTCTATCTACGACAGTACAGCCAGCATTACATTCACTTCTAATTTGTTCATTCCTCACTATATCGACCAACGATTTTCCACACAAGCATTTTTTGCATACTGAATTTCTAGCGCATTCAGGCTACTTTCATTTCCCTTTTCCCAATTCCATCTAACACATCTACAAGGTGCTGAGAAAAGTGAAAGGTTATAACCAAAATTCTGGGAGTTCAAAAAAATCACCATTTACCGTCATGAGGATTGCAAAAAATAATAAATTCAAAGAATAACAAATACATATAATATATTGGATTAAACTTATTGTTTTGAAGGAGAAGGAATTGTAATAAAAGTTTGACGTATTTCAGAATAATTATATTTCACATAACATCATGTTTACAGTTAATCGTATATATGATGGAATTAATTTGGTATTTCACTATATTTATTTATGTGATTGCAAATATGTAATGATATATTTCAATATGAGTTTGACAAATCAAAGTATCTTTTATAAATCAAGCCACTCAGTTTAAAAATAACATACATGCGGTCAGAATTATAAATATTTTTTTATAAATAAAAGTAATTCGTCCAATCCAAGCAGAAAAACGTATAACATTCATAAAATATTATTTTTGTAACAGAAACTTAACACAAATTTTAGATACATTTGTTGTCTAATGACAAATTGTTTATTCCTAATTGTTCCATAGATTTGATTCAAATTTAACTTTATAGTCTTATTTTAGGAATGAATCCTAATACTCATGAAAAATCATTTTCCATTCATATTCACATAATATATCAATATTCTGAAGAAGTTACGTTAAATGAATCACAACATAAGAAGGCTAATGCTCTTCGTCATATATATATACACCGAGATTTTAAATCTAATTAACTACATTGTTCCATTTCGAAACGCAGTTGTTTTTAACTATTTTACTTACAATATAAGGGATCATTCGTTATTCGTTATTTTTTACAGCCACGGAAGAAGGTCGCATATTCAATTTACAAAAAAATAGGACAATGCCAAGTCAGTTCAAAAATGTTCACTTTTATGGATGCGTCGTATTTCTAGAAGGATTTATCGCGTGTATTTATTTTATAGAGTCGTTCCATGAAAATTTATTTTCTAAACTTTTATCAACGTGTTAATTGTCAGATTGTCAACATTCGCTTTAATCTCTATTTAAATAATGATTAAAATTTGCATGTTTATTACATCAAATGTGTTTGTCCAAGTGCCATAAAATAAATATTATTATATTTATGTATGTGTAATCAAACAAAAATGACGATTCACGTATTACTCAAACAGAGCACAGTATTTACATAATTAAATGAAAGTGTTTGTTTTAGTATTTAATGATTTTATACATTTTCTTTTTAATTTTACTATAAAAAAATATGTTTTAAAATTGTTGAAAAAAAGATTAATTTATTTTCATTACTTTTCTAGAAGATTTTTTTGGTTGATCCCTTATATTTAATAAATTTATTTTATAATAAGCAATATTTTCTAATAAATATTCTACATTAGTAATCATATAATTAATTAATCAATCTAATTATATTTAAGGAAGACATCAAGTGCCAATCATGGCAACTTATCAAATAGTTATCTGTTAACCTTATCATAGTTATACTTTTGTAATTGGCGTAATTAAAGTGAGACCATTTCTATTTTAACTACTAGAAAAATTATTTTAAAGAATTCTCAATATTAAGCTACAACTAGATAGTCATTAATTTTTTGACAGAAGAAAACTGATTTTAAGCCATTCAATTGGATTTAACATCAGATTGAAGTAATTTTTGATTAGCGACATTGAAGAGGAAAATAATGCTAACATTTCACCAAAAATTTAGTTAGTAAACATAATAGTAACCAAATTGAACAAAAACCAACGGATTGGTCATCATTAGTCATAATAAGATAGCCACTAAGATTATTCAATTGACATTTGAACACTGCACAAGCAAGGAGAGTAAATATGACATTCATTGCAAATGTTTATGGAAAATATACATTTTTTTACATTTTATATCTTGCTTCAGGCACAATAACAATAAGTTCTTTTATATTTCTAAATTCGGTTTCAATTTACAAGTAAGCATTTATACAATAGAGCTGTTTTTTATTTAGGTATCTTCACAAAAATATTTAAATTCTTTACACGCTCCCTGAAGTATATCGTATTTTTAGAATTTTTGAGAACATATACATTTTTTACTGTGATAAAAATTCTTTTAAAATGCAACATCAAGATTTGGACAAAAATTACACCTATATATGTATATATTTCTACAAGATTCATTGAATAAAAGGTATAATAATATTTGGTATCTACAGTTAGGCATTAAATATATAAAAGAATATTTTAACTTTTGCGATACAAAGATATAAGAAATAAATAATTTATCTGTAAATAGTCATTCAACTGATTGTCAGAGTAAGGGAAATGAATTAGTTATTTATTATTTTAATTACTGGTTGCATTTGAAATATTACTGTTTACATTTTCATTCCTATGAAAGTAAAAAATGATTGAAATATTGTTGCACATTATGCGAACATTTTTTTCGTTAAATTAATATATTTTTAAAATGACTATTGAGAGGATATTGTTCATAAGTATTGGTTTGGTAGGCTCTGGTTTTACAAGTCGGGTAACTACTCGTACACATATGAAAATATACATAGCACAAATTGAAGTCATTAAGATTTTTTGTATTACGTTTAAAATGTATAGGTATATACATATATGTTATGCAATATGTTGTTACATTTAAAATAGCTGCTCTCTATATGGAAGACGAATATAATAATACAATAATTACAGTACATTTAAAAAATTGTTGAATGGAGATGGTAAATAATTATGTCGCACCGCCCGGCCCTCTGAATATTTTTACTACCTGAGATTTATACCTCGTGCATATATTTACATATCTTCGCTTTATTGATCCATTGGTGAATTTTTGAGCTTAACTTTGGCATTTAAATTAAAACAACTTAAAAAACTCGAGAATTTAAAATAATTTTATTTTACCTTCTTTAAAACGAGCAAAATATTTTTGTGGTGACATTATTAATGTAATAAATAAAAATGAACTTTGTTTTCACCACTTGCATATTAAAAAATGTTAATATTTTTCAATACACAAGTGATGAAAACAAAGTTCATTTTTATAAATTACAGTTTATTTTAAATTGGATTGAAGTATGTCGTGTCGTGAATACATTAGTTACACATAATTTAATTTTATTGTATCACGTACATATGCATTTATTTATATATAATATATATATATATATATATATATATATAATATATATATATATATATATATAAACATTCTTTCACCCAGCGCATAATGTATTTTTAAATATTTTATTTAGCTGTGTACTTACAAGGACAATAAAAATAACGATTTAAAGACAATTCTAGAGCAAATTAATTATTTGACTTGAGGGGATATCCTGTCAATTAAATGTTATTTGAATGATTATTTTCACACAATAGACACTCTCTATTTCATATGTAAGAAAAGGAACATAATAAAACCTGATTTATTATGTTTTAAAGGTAACGACGCTATAATAAATTTGAAATTGACAGCGAAATGGCCCTTAAATAAAATATACTCATTTTAATTGCCACATAGTCTTACATATGAGCATGAACAAGTGGAAATTTTGTCTGTAAATACAAAATAACAGAACCAACTAAAATCCATAAATAATAAAAAGAAAAATAAGATTTCCTGTGAAATTTCATTCATACGCATATTGTATTAAATAACACATTCTTATTGTGAAGTAACAATTTTATCGGACACACGCATCTAGATTCGTGGTTCAAGTCCGGGTAGTAGCCAAATATTTTTTCGTTCATTTGATTTTTCTGTATGATTAATTGATTATCACATTTGTTTTTAAAAATTTCACAGAACTTTGTTCTGAAATTGTAACTTCACAATTTAAATGTGTTATTTATTATAATCAAAATTTATTGTTGGCTCATTTCAGATTAAATATGTGATAGCCATCGAAGTCATGTATGTCAATACTCATTTATAAACTACTTGCGTATTAATTTCAAGATTTTTCTGATTTAAAAAAAAATCAGTAGTTATGGGTGCTGAGATTTTAATCACACACCAGCCGAATTACTAATTAAAGGATTTATTTTCGATAACAGAATATAAAGGAATGTATACATAACTCTGTATCCAAAATAAACTTTTCAAAACTCCGCACTGCATTGTCTAGCCGATGAATTAGGCCAACCTTAATCAGTATCTTGTGTGAAATAAAAATACATTCGAAAAATTCTATTTTTATTGTCCATGTATAAAATTTCATTTAAAATCTCCATTAAAGTCTTTTAGTAAATTTAATTAAAAGATGCTGTGAGTATATATTAAGCGAGTTTTATGTGAAAGTTTCATTTAGATTAAACAATGTTCAACAAATATATATAAAAAAAATTATTACATACATGCTTCTTTTACAAATTTTCAAACTAAATAAAAAAAATACAATTATATTTGAATAAGGGTTTACAAAAACAATATTGTAATTAAATACCCCATCGACTTTTAACGCCTTCAAAAAGGCACAGTCATTTTACCAATATATCATGAATATGTCAAATTGGAGCTCACTTTGTATTTATTTACATAATTTATTTAAAAAGAATTATAGTACAATTATGAATCTCGCTTTTTCTTTACATGATGAATGCCGTTTGACGCCAGTATCAAAGTTAAATTAATTTGGGAAAAGCGCCTGCCAGAAGACGTCTATAGAAACAATTATGACGTGTACGTATAGAAGAATACTATACAAGCATATCCTGATTCCTACATTTGCCACTTTCGTTATGGGCTGCGTTGGCTCTGGCTCCAGCTCCTCAGCTACCACCACGTCAACTGAAAAGAAGTTTCTTTGGTGAAGAAAGGAAGGTTAAGGGATTGTACATGCAATAAGAAATCACACAAATTAATGGTAGTAAGGTATATATCCAATATCGTTATATTGGAAAATTTTGAGAAAAAAAAAACAAAATCGCCGGGTCGTGTGCATTCCCGCAGAGCTCCTCCGCCATGGCTGAGATTTGCATGCAACATTCTCTGGCCTTCGCAAAGGTCATGTTATTATTAAATGATGAAATATCAATGACTTAGCAAGCGGTTTTTTAATCTGATGAGTCATTTATTTAAAACAGTCATTCATAAAAGAATAAGGAAAAATAATATCAATTTTACAATATTATGTTTTTCTAAATTTTATATGCTACGTTATAGATATTTAATTTCTTAATAAGAACGTGACATTCGATTTTCTCTCGGCCCTACGTGCAGCGGGGCACGGCACTCAGCCACGGCAGAGGAGCTGAATGGGTATGGAAATTATAGTCAAATTTTAACTTTACTAATTGCAATTAAAAAAATAATGTCAATCAATTCCATGCAAAAATTACCATATTCCTGAGTTAATTACTGAGGTAATTAGTAAAAATTACCTCATTGAGCCGTATGACGAAAATTATAACACCACCATTTTTATAATCAATTCAGAGATTTTATTTTCTTGATAAAAAGTGAAATATAAACTCTTCAGTAAAGATGAAAAAGTGGAAAGCTTTTATCTGTATAACTTATAAACCCCTTATAAATAAAATTTGACTCATGGAAATTGAGTTTCTTCAATATATTATGCAATTGATAAAAGTAAAATTGTATTTTTTATGCCTACCGATGCTATGCATTCTCTAATCTTCCATTTTTCTATCATTTTTCGATCGAATATTTGTCGTACAAGAAGTAAAAAATAAGCATTTAGTAATTCTTTGAAATACATAAATATCACAATCTTTTAAATTACAAAAAAATGTAGAGATACATTATACCTTGAAGTGTGCGAAAAAACAGCAACAAATAATAATTATGCAAGCATTGGACACTAATGCAAAATAATATTATCTCATATATCAGTAGTAAGGTATTAATAGTTATCTAGATTATACAGACGTGTATAATTATTAAAAGCTTTCTTCCGAAAGCGTTCCCGCTTTTGGTTTAATTCTGCAAGGTTTTAATAATTCATCTTATAGAAAAGTATTTCTAAGTACTGGATTTGGTGCATTAAAATAGACATTCACATGATTAGAGGCAATGTTAATTCAATTTACAGCACTGGAGAAGAAATTTTAAATAAATTTCATCTTTACCGAACATATCACGTCAGGCAACATTACTTCTTGGTTTTTTCAACTCTCTTTGTCTGTCTGTTTGTTGTGTATTGCGGTGGAATCTGTCATTGATTTTTCACGTCAGGCAACATTACTTCTTGGTTTTTCAACTCTCTTTGTCTGTCTGTTGTTGTGTATTGCGGTGGAATCTGTGATTGATTTTTCATCAACTTTCCAACTAGATAAATTAACATTTACATGAAGTGGATAACTTTACATTACGCAATCAAAGTTGATGTGATTTGTTCATTTGCATTAAAACGAATAATCACGTCACTCACAATCAAGAGCCGCAGGAAAAGCCGAGGAACGTGTCGTTCGAAATTTTATTTTGATCTTTATTTATTTCATTATTTTTTTAAAAGAAAGATCATTAATGGTCACCAGGTCATTAATTACCCTAATAGATGGTCCTGAAGTGACATTAGAGCACAAAGAAAGATAATTTTGGGATCTTTTCGAAAATCACACATTACATTGAACATTTTGAATACGACATAATTACACTATACACTTTTACGATAAATTGCTAATAATTTACGAATAAATAATATATAATAAATTAATAATAAATAATATATAATGTACAATATATTGCCATCGGACATTAAAGGGTTAAAAGTGAAATATTCATTTAAACAGAAGTTAACAAAATGGTTACTAAATGTAGGTAGACTTAAAAACGAAAGCAATGTGTCAAATGTGACAGCTTAGATTCTATTGTAAATCGTTTTTATTGTGTGTGTATTATAATTCAAATACCTTCTCTAAATATGATTCGATTTTTTTTTCTATGTGACGTGAATTATATATAATATGTTTTGATTTTATCTCTATCTAAGTGAATTTGTTAAGTGCTCTTTATAATTATTACACACTTATTATACACTAGTTATTAACTAAATTTCAAAAACAGTACAGGTAGTAGTTGCTTTACAACAGACTAGTCTAGTTAAGCAACTACCTTTATCTTTTCTATGTAAAAAATAATTTAGATAAATAAAAAAAAAAAATAAAAAAAAGGTTTTTGTACAATACTTTATAAACTTTTTATGATAAATAAAAAATAAATGTCTTTAAAACAACGTGATTAATATATATGAGATACTGCATGGGTACTGTTGATGAATCTGCGAATGTACGCAAAGAAAGCGTATAAAAGCATGTCTTAAATTGATTATACTTGGTTTTCTTTAGAGTGTGGACTCACCGATGACGGTGTGGTTTCTGGAGTCCGCGTACCTGCCCGCGGGCCCCCGGTAGGCGGGGATGGTGGCCAGGCAGGTGAGCGCCAGGCGCCCGCCGGCCGCGAGGCGCAGCGCGGACACCGCTACACTGAGCCGCTGGCCCGGCGGCCGCGGCGCCGCGCCCAGCACCAGGTGCCCGGGCCGGTGGGCGGGCGAGGCGGGGAGGGCGGGCTCCTCCCCGACCTGTTACAATTCCTAACATTAATATTCTAACGTATTTTTTATATCGATTACATACAAAAATATACAACAGACACTGAATTTCGACGACTCGTTAAAGGCAGTAAGTCAAAAAGGGTCTTTGTGCAAAAACTTAATTTTACAGGGAAGAGAAAAACACATGAAATTTAGGTTGCGAAATTATTTATAAAAGAAGCATGTATAAATGTATTTTTATGGAATACGCATTTCTCATATGAATAATTTTGTCTCTATGAGACTTCTATAATTTTACTCGATTAATTAATCATTTCTCTGGGGACAAAACATGCCTACATTTAAAAATTTAATTTTATAACATTTACTTGCCAATTATGGACATTAATTTTGGGTTGGTAAATAATCTCAGTAATATCGTTGAACTGTCGGCATCCATAATATTTGCTACTAATGAATAAAGATAAATAAAGACCCCTTTTACACGTTTGCCAAATTTTAATGTTGAATTTCGGCAAGATTGAGTTGAAATTGTGAAAAATTTTTTTAAAAATACAGTGTTTTTAATACATCAATTATAAGTAAGCAATTTGATAGATTTTTCAATAATTTTAATAAATTTAAAAAAATTGTTTAGTTTGCAATATTATTGAAAAAATATGTCAATTGTCCATATTATTTTCTTAATTTTTAAAACTTCGTAGATTTCGTTATTTGTTATTTGGTTTACTAACTTAGTTAATATCATTTTAAAAGGATATATGAATTAAAAATAGGTATATTATGGAGTCTGATGAGTAAATTTTAAAATAATATCTCTCCATACATGTGAAGCAAAACGCAAGAGAAGACATGGTGAAAAATTATGAATTTTGCTCAAAATGCAAGACGATTGTCTTAATTGAGGGATTGGGTAACTTAGGTGGAAATTTGGTACATATAAAATTATTGAAAAAAATTGTGACTAATGCAATTTTCTCTAGTGCACGTTTGTCCGAGATCGAAATAAGGACATTTAAGTATTTAGAAATCAAATATCTAGATAATATAATATATAAGCAGAGTAAAGATAAAGGAGATAAGATATTTGCAGAGCTTGTCCTAGTATTTTATCGATTAATTTTAGGAATTTCATATCATATTGCTTAAAGCAATGCCCGTACAGTGTACTTATTTCTAATCTAACTTTTAAAATGGTCAAATTTTGCAGATGGGTTATACAAAATAAAACAATAAAGAAAGTTCGTTTCCACAAGTGTTTTGCAGATAGTAAAATAAAATATCGTAATACCCCTCGACGACTTTCAAAATGATTTATTATCAAAGTTATATTTCCCCAAAACCATTAAGGAGAGTGCATAAAGTGCTCTCCTTGGACAAATCTTTGTGGAAATTACTTGTCTGCAAAAATTTTGCGCAATATTTTGCCTACCCTAGATTTAATCTATCTGAAATGCCTATATTGATATAAAAAATACATTTAAATTAATTTTTAACAACGAAATTTCAATTATATTTTACTCTTATAAAAACAGTTTAGTAATGTGACAAGCAAAATTATGCTTTAATGAACAAAAAAGTTTCTTTAGGCTACTTTTAAGATTATTATAGGTTACGAGGTAAAAACTGGCACGAAAAACGCACTCTAAAGATCGTTATTGTATACGAATAGCGCCCGGCGCACTGCTATATAGAGAACGCAACAAGAAAATACCTATGTCTTTCATTTATAGTTATGTACTACACTACACAGCGTGTTAGAAATTAAAATGGATCGTTTGAGTCTTCTGATTCTATCATTAATTTTATTAATATTATTAACAAACATTTCATATCATTTCACCTCAAAAATAATTCTTCCTTTCTTCTTGTAATTATTTATATTATTATTATTTTGCTTAAAAAGAGCTGAAACTTTCAAAATATTAGAAGAAAATTCACATAGACAAATTTTCTAGTCGGTTTTTTTTTGAAGAACATAAATAAATAATAAATCACACACATACACAAAAAAGTAGGGAAAAATTAATTTGAAAAATTTGGAAAAATTTTTTTGAAGAACATAAATAAGTAATAAATCACACACACACAAAAAATTAGGGAAAAATGATCTATGGTACATATTAAAGTATCATCAAATATTATTCATTTGGTTATTAAATATTGGCAACAATACAAAATACGACATACATCAAAGTCGGTGAAAAAATCATCAGGTGTAAATTCGGCATGGAGATCATAATCCAGAGAATGAGATTTCAAGAAATGAGTACGCATAAGTACATACTGTATTTGTGCCTTTAGCGTGTGATCTATCCACGTGAATGTATTTTGCTGAATATTTTTACATACATTGATCTTTAAAGGAAACATAACGTGAATGGGACATAAGGTTGGATTGCTTTTCCCTTTTCAATCACATTCTTTTTCAAAATCGTTCGAAAGATGTACGCCAGGTGACAGGTGTTCAATGTTTTATTCGTGTCCCAGAGACTTTGTTAGTATTTTATTTGTTTTCAAAAACTTTTAAAGCACATTTAGTTAGACATGAGTCAACTTCGCTATTGATAAACATATTCGATAATACTGCTACAAAAGAATAGGAAAATATTAATGCATGCTTCAAAAAGAGTGAATTCAAAAAATAATTGATTCATATTTCATTGTTTAATTAACACTGGAATTAACTTTCATATAAATTAATCTAAGATTAATAATAAAAATATAACAAAATGAACAGATACTAATTTTTTAACAAGCATCATCTATTCGTTATTATTTCGGTTTTTGAAATAATCTATCACATCAAACGATACTTGAAAACTATGTTTAAAGTAAAAAAGAATGTTGAAGTAGTCTTAGCACGTAACACTTAATTATATTATTGTTAATAGAATAGACATGCATATAAAAAAATATATGGTGTGGCACTGATGAAGAAATGGTCGCCTTATAAACGGTTGACATCAATAAAATAAAATCCCACAGGTTAAAAAATCTTTGAAGTTCATTTTCAGAAAGGGTCGATGAGCGGTAAAGTTTTATTGACCTCTTTTTATACGCATGTCACCGAAGGTTACAGCAATAAAATTTACTCAATTTTCAACCTGTGGGCTTTAAGTTAAGTTTCGTTTAACTTTAAGTTTAGTTTCGAATTGATGTGTAGAAGGGTAGGGTGAGTATAATTAATTATATATTATTAATTTATTGACATTATTTTCAAAGCTAGAAGACAACCCCAAATCTTGTTATTTAATTAGCTGCCCTAATAGTCTAGCAAAAAGAAACTCACCCCGATATATGAGCAAATAAATTTTGTTTTTCTTGAAATACGCGTTAAGGTATATTAAAATTGATATGAATGCATTCTGCGATTCGGTTTTTTTTAAATATAAAAAATTTTCTAAAAATAATTTAAACATTTTATATTTATCACAAATACACACAACTACAACACACATATATGTAAAGATACAATTTAAGCAAGTGCATGGTGATAAATGGAACATTCCAAAAATATAAAATTATTTATTTTTGCTGAAATAAAAACAAAAATTTTATGAAAGATAATGTTGTGGAATCTTAATCAGTTTGAATTATCTAATGAACAGTAATTTAAACGGTTAACAAAGGTGTGGACCACAGACAGACAAGTAAATTTATGTTTTATCATTATTTAAGATAAATAAGATATATCTTACTACCAGAATCGCTGTCTTGAATAAAAATATGGATATATAATGTGTATTATTATTCTTTTTTCAACGTATAATTTACTGGTTCATGAAATTAGACATATTTTAAAAGTATTATTTAAAAAATTGGACCACAAATTTCAGAGTACCACAAAAAATTGACTAATGTGAATTTCTAACCTTTTGGTACGCTCAAAAATGTTTTGGTTCGGTTGAATTATAAATATAGTTTCAATGAAAAATATGACCAAAAGGATATTTTTATTTAAAAAAATCATGTTTTCATTATTCTTCTGTTGTGAATTATGAGCATGGAGATGTAATAGAAGTGTTGAAAATGGATGATTTCACATTGAATGATATTCCTAAAGAATGATGTAATTTGGAGAAAATCTATGATTTGTGACATTCAAAGCCAGATGAAAAACCAATGCAATGTAACATATTACAGCAGACTCCTTATTATCCGGGATAGCATTAACCTGATTGTGGATTAAACGGGACAATAAAATATATGTATTAATATTAAGCAATTCTTTAAAAACTATGTTTTCAATCAACTAAATAATACGTTAATTATATTTATGCAAAATAAGTGAAGTCATGAACACGCAGAATTTCAAAATTGTAAACAAAACGAATCGTGTAATTTCCGTAAACCTAGTCAATAATTTTGACACCAACGGGAAAGCGTCCCGGCGTGTTCAATTATTTATTTATTGAAATACCTACTTAAGTGATGTGTTTTGAATTTGATTTTTTGAATTTTTTATTATCCCTTTTTATAAACTCAGTTTTATATTTTTGTGCCACGTAACCCGACAGCGCCTCATGTAAAATGTGCTAGTTGAACAGAAGAAGTGTAATAGCAACATCTAGGAGGCCAAAGTAATTATAATGTGATCATGTGTATTTTTTCATAATTTCTATAATTTGAAGTCGTGTGTAAATTTTTCATCGGTCCCATCGGATTTTCGGATGTCTTGCCTAGATTATTCGTTTTTATCCTACCGCCTCAGATAATCGTGAGTCTACTGCATTACCAGTCTCTATATTGCACTAGAGTGTTGCGCTACGTGATGTGAATGAAAGCGCTGAATGACAGAGACGCGTGTCGGTGATGAAGCGTGGTGAGGATGGAGGCTCGATGTCCATGCTGAGCGGCTTGACCGCACCTGCGGCGTGTCCCTAGCCGAGTGCCTGTGGTAGTGGTCCACGCCCCCGTAAACCTCCCTGGCCGAGCAACTCTTGCCTACTTTGGTGCCGTTGGCGTCGAACTGCGGGCCGCCCACGTCGTTGGGGCTGGCGGTGCGCTGCAGCGGGCGCACGGTGGGCTGCAGCGGGCGCGGGTGCCCCGTGGGGTGCGGGCGGCTGCGCGCGGCGCGGTGCCGCTTGCGCCCGCGGTACAGCGGCGCCGGCCGCGTGTAGCTGCGCGACAGCGCGGGGTCCACCTGTCGTCAGAGGGGATCGGTTTATGGGGTCGCAAGGTTGGAATGCTCCGTGCGGTGCTAAATTAAATTGCACCACCTGTGACGCGCAGTGCGTGGTTTTAGATGTGCGGCCGCGCCGCCTCGCGCCGGTTCGTGCGACCGGTGCGGGACGGCGCGGTCTTGTTAGTGGGTTAAAAAATGACTACCGGGTGACGAATGAGCAGGACCGATGTGGGAGTTTTTGCTCGTAAAAGGGTCCTGGGTAAGATGTGGGTACCATTTACTGTGCAGTGTTGCCAATGGTTTGATAAATATATGTGAGGGATATAAAAGCAAAGGCAGCAATGTCAAAAAAAAATTTTTGAATACAGTCACCGAGTATTACTGATTTAGTATATACTAAATTTAAAATTTTATAGGAAATATATATATATATATATATATAAAGCTCTTTACCCTAAAATCATGTTTTAAAATCATTATTAAAAGCAAAGAGAGCAATACCCCCTTAAATCAATCACTTCAATATGAAGTATACTATAATGTAAGTTAATATTGACTTTAGACTAAAATATAGCAAATACATATATCCAATTTTGTGACAGGTTGTTTGTACTTATCTCAGAAACACCTCATTAAGATATTACTACCTTTGCTTTCATTCCCCTTATATGTAATACAGATATTGAACAGTAGGTACTATTGAACTTACGGTGCTGTACAGCTAGAAACAAATCAATTAGTGCAGACATTATACCCCGAGTGAAAGACTACCACTTTTCTGTAAAAACATTTGTTAATTCATTTGTACATGGTTAATTACAATTCATACTAAAAGATTTTTTGTAACCTTTCATTGTTTTTTTTAGTAAAAAGTGATAAATTATCATTAAATAAACCTTTTTCAAATTATTAGGTCCTTACATATGAAATTGGCGTTTAGTATGGGAGGAACATAAAGCCGATTTTTTTTATTATAATATATTTATTTAATCAAAATATGTACCATTGCTATCTATGCACTTTAGCCATCTCATAGGTAGTTCATCGATCCCTTTACTAAAAAAACCATTCGGAAGGGAATCAATAAAATCTTTGAAGGCGGTTTGGACTGCCCCATCGGAGTTGAATTTTTTCCTTTGCAAGAAGTTATCCAAATTTCGAAAAAAATGGTTATCTGTTGGGGCAAGGTCCGGAGAGTACGGTGGATGTCTTAGACATTCCAATTGAAGCTCCTCTAATTTGGTAGCCGTCTGTTGTGCAGTGTGTGGTCTAGCGTTATCATGAAGCAGCAGTGGCCTAGAGCGATTAACCAGCCTCGGTTGTTTAGCAGCTAGCTTTTCCATCATGGTTTGCAGTTGCTGACAATAGACATCTGTCGTAATCGTCTGGCCAGACTTAAGAAAGCTGTAGTGAACGACACCAGCACTAGTCCACCAAACGCTCACAAGTAACTTTTTGGAGTCAATTTTCGCTTGGGGCATGGTTTGGCTGGTTCGGCAGGGTTCAGCCATTGCGATGAGCGTTTCCGATTATCGTACAGGATCCACTTTTCATCACAGGTAATGATTCGATTTAAAATCCCTTCATTATTGTGCCGGTTGAGTAATACAACGCAGCAGTCAACGCGCGTTTGTTAATTTGCTTCACTCAATTCGTGAGGTACCCACCTTTCAAGCTTTTTCACCTTACCAATTTGCTTCAAGTGGATTAAAACAGTTTTATCACTAACACCGCAGCCTGCAGCTAACTCGGATGTGGTTTGCGATGGATCCGCTTCCACAATAGCCTTCAATTCTTCATTATCAACTTTGGTCTCCGGCCGTCCACGGGGCTTGTTCTGCAGGTCGAAATTTCCAGAACGAAAACGTTGGAACCAAAAACGCACTGTGTTTTCTTTTGCGGCACCGTCGCCATACACATCATTAATTCTTCGAGCCGTTTCTGCAGCACTGGTGCCACGGTAGAACTCGTACTCGTAAATAACGCGATATTTCAAGTTTTTCATTTTGTAAACTGAGTGACGCAAAGAAAAAAACAATTGAGGAAAAAACAAATGAATTATAATTTTCAAAACAAAAATACATGAGTAAATAGCTGTATAAATTTGGATTTGGAATTCCTAACCAAAGAGAAGATATTTGAGATCAAATTTGCCAGTACGGCAAAACGCCAATTTCATATGTAAGGACCTAATATATTTGACATCGCTTTTTAAGTGTGATTGTTTTGTTATAATAAGTATTTAAAAAAAGTTATGTTGAAATTCCAAATGTACCACTTATATGCCTATTATTTGAATTACGGCAAAAAAAACTTTTACCTCATTATCTCTGATTGAATATTTTGCTGATAGGTAGTTTTACACTCGGGGTTTGATTTTATATGAATAAAATTAAATATTTTAACTAAATTCTATTAAATTTTGGGTGGTTATTCATTGCTCAATAATTTTTATAGGAATATTGTGATAAAAAAATCACACTGAATGATCTAAAAAATCGAGCTAAAAATACATTTTTATGACCTGTACATTATGTTATATTTCATGGAGACTGCCATTCCCATTTACTTTTTCCTGTTATTTTTATATTTATGTATTCTTCAGGAACTTGAGATCAAAGACAGACTAACCACTTTTTCCAGAAGTGGTGAGTCTGCCTTCGAAGTACTTCATATAACGCGACAAGGTGAAGATATACTGGCGAAACGTTGTAAGCGTGACAGTCGTAGGCTGAACCCAGGGTCAAACAAGAGAAATCAGAGAGAGAAGATTGGAAGAGTTTTGGTTCATTATTCTGGCAACCGAATTCTTCGGAAGGTTAGTTCCAGAAAAACAAAATTCATAACATATTGCTTGTCTTCCCCAAAAAAATAAATGTAGTGTAACACATTACAAATGAATAAATTGACAATCCCTACATATACTGTCAAATCTGCATAATTTTTTTTTTAGTTTTATTATCTAAATCATCCAATTTTCTATTTATTTTTATATAATGTTAATACTAATCGAATTTTCGTTTAAAAAAGGAAAAATTAATGGAAAATTTAACTTTTTAAAGGTTATCCGAAAATTTATACTAAATCGGGTGGTTTAAGATAGTATATGTAGGGACCATTGATATTATGTATGCAGATATATTTTGATGGAAATTTTAATAGAACAGATTAGATCCTTGCCGACTAAAACCATTAAAAAATAATCGTGCTAATTCAAATTTCAAATAAAATTTGAATTGTAAAGACTATTCATGACGGAATAAATAAAGATTATCAATTATATATCTTCCCATAAAAGACCAGAAAATTATAAGGTTTCATTTTATATTTATTTCATAATTGCTTAGAAAAATTTTAGCGAAATGGTATGGGTGGAGAGACTTTTATATTTTTATTATATGTTATTTCAATGCAATGAATTTGTATATTATAGATATCTCACAGAGACGAAACTGTATTTATTATGGGAAAGTAGGTATAGAAGTCATTTGGGTGTACATAGAACTTATGACCTATCTTATGGTTGGCTTAAGTGATCACTTTACACAATGTAACATTCGCCATTTCCACCCATGATAGAATATACCATGCTTATTCATTTTTTTGGAAGTTGTATATATGTTCAAATTGCGTGGAAAGCTTTCACATATGAGTTGTAAGCGCCTTTCCATGCGGCCTGTACAAAGCCATTTTCATTCCCCTAAATCCCCACAGATGTCGCTAATGAGAAAATCTACATTGATTTTTACGGAATTTTGAGAGCAATATACCAGCACTGTTGTGAAAGATTTGAACAAACTCAAAATATTCTCAATGAATTTGGCTTGTCGGGAAGTAAATTATTCGAGAAGTTTGTCGTCGGCAAATTAATCTTTGGGAAGTTCTCAGTCGGGAAGTTGGCCGTCGAGAAGTTGGTTGACCAGAACATGTTCAGCACCTGAATGGAAGGTTGTTAAAGCAGCTGGGGGAGTGAGACAGTGTCTATGACCACAATGTTCAACAATCGGCAATAGACTACAGAAAGAGAAAACGTTTTCACATCACTTAAATCTCATATTTAAGCACATTTACCTTTGATCGTAAATGTAGACGTACATATTTAAATGAATTAACGACATTCTTCCAAAAAAATATTCCTTATTAATTTAACTCAGTTAGTATATCATTTTAAATATCCATCACTACTTATTCACGTATGCCACGATACCGGAAAGCTTCAAGAAATGTCAGCTTTTGTTTCCTGCCTAAAATAATGCCTTCTATGGAGTGACATTTCCTAAATGGAGTAAGTGCTTATTTCAGCGTCGAATTTGCCTCAAAAATAACCCAAAATAATTAAAGCTGAGCAGATTTAATCAAACGATATTACATATTGTATTTTTACATTTATAAAAGCCTATTATCAAGACGGATAGGAAAAATAATTTGGTAATTAATCTAACAAGCATTAAACTTTTTAGTCCCAATAAGAAATAACATTTCAAGAATCAGTGTAATTTAACAGTAGAATGTAAATTTATTATTTGAACATTTTACATATTCCGCTGATAGTATTGGTAAGTTATATTTATGTACATAATGAATATTTTGTAGATGGAAATCGTATAAAATTAACTGCTGAATTTTAAAGTTAACGTGATTTGCAAACCAAATATTTTTTAGATTGTTGGAATTCTATTTTATCGTTGAACAGTATTACAAAATTTTATTATCACAATAAAGTATATTTATTGATTTTCTATTGATTTTGATGAACAACTATCATAAACAAAAGTAGTCCGATATTAATTGATAGTTAAATTTTAAACTGTTAGTAATAATTTTCAATATCTGGGAGTCACATTGGCTACACAAAATGACACGTCAAATGAAATTAAGTTGAGGGTTGACTGTAGAAATGGCTGTGATTTTGCCTTTGAGGAACTCACATCACATCAACAATTTCAATCTATCACGCAACAATACACCCTGCTGTTAGGTATGTATATCAAACACGGACTCTCATTAAAGCCTTGGAAAATAAATGTTATGTTTTTGAAAAAAAAAATCTCTGAGAAAGTCGTAAGAGGTTACCAAAAAATATTTTTTTTAATCAAAAATTCTTCGAGTAAGACATACCTACGAGTTTACTTAAAAATAATTTTCATTAATATTCATTTTATCCACTTCAAAGTAGTCCCCATCAGATACTTATATTACATTTGTTCCAGCGCTTTTTACAATCTTTAAAGCGCTTCTCGTAGGTAATTTTCGGTTTTGTGTTTAGCTCCATTAGTGATTTTATATTAATCTAATAGATGTAGGCAAATCTCGCTATTTTGTGAATTTTTTTCATCTTCAGGAATAGACGAGCTTTGTTTGACAAATACGGAGGCTAAGGAATTATAATCCTGCTTTTTTTGACAATTATTTTCTAATTTTTTTTTTTATTAATGGTTTTTGTGTTTAATTTGTAGAACTCCATATTTATTTTTAGCGGAATTTAAAATAAATTAAATTTTAATAAATATTATTATTAAGTTCTGCGGGTTAGCTATTTTTAAGTGTTACAGCTGTTTCAGCTTGAAAGGCCATTATCAAACAGTCAGGCCTTACAAGCCGAAACGGCTGTAACACCTAAAAATAGTTAACCCGCAGAACTTAATAATAATAGTTATTAAAATTTAATTTATTTCAAATTTCGCTAATTCTAAATTTTCATTTCATTTTTTCCATAAATAAAAAATCGTAGATTACTACATCAAAACACGTGTAATCTTTTCTACAGCCAGCTATAAAGTAAGCATCTAATATGTCTACCAAGATACGTCATATATAAGTCATAAAATATATAATCAGTCAGGTCACTGGAATATTCGCCACATAGCAAAGGAAGAAGGTCTATATTCAAATTTTGTTATTTAACATCTTAAAATTTATTATCTTTGTGAAATTGGGGTAAGTATTTTAAAAGTTATACCAGCTTTTATGTAAACGCAGGGATTGCTGAGATGGTAAAGTCATGTTGAAGATATGAATGAGGAAAATATGATACATAAAAATTGTAAGGCGTGTGAGTATTGAAGGCAGTTGAAGTCGTCCGCAATAGACCTACCTGCTACGATCAGATTAACCAAATATTGGAGGATGGCCCTCTTAAAAGCTTCAACAATCAAAAAGCGTGCACGAGAAGATGTATGAATGTGGTTGAAGCAAATTTTGTGTGCCAGGATAGAAGAGTGTAGCGTTCTATCTTCTGCCTCTATCCATCCCTGCGAGGAAGCGGCGTGATGGTTAGTAAATTCAAATCATAAATTGTAACATAGAAAAACTTGCTGCTTCAAACGGGTTGTAAATATTTCATTTTAAAAATATTTAGGCCGCTATTTAGTATGAACATTACAAAAAAAATATTAACCGTATCCTTTGGACCATAAGACACCCTTTTTTCCTATAAAAACTAAACGAAAAATTAGAATGCGTCTTATAGTCTGAGGTGCGTCTTATAGTCCGCAAAATATGGTGAATAAACATATTATGAATGAAACTTCCACAAATGATTTTAATATTCAAAAATGTATATAAAAAATTGTCTTTATCGAATTAATAGATAATATTAATTAAAATTAATTCGATAATGAATAACAATAATTTTCATATTTTCAGAATATTTTGAGTATGGTCAAAATAAAGATGTCTCATTACCAATGGTGAAATCTGGTTCATAGCTTTGATGTCCATATATGAAAAATTTCAACCACACAATGCGGTAGTAAATACAAGTTACATAAGAAACGGTCTCTCCAAAGTTAATATATATACAACTTTCAAAAATTGTATAGATGTACGTAGAAGTCATTCTTTGGTGGAATTGGTGGACGTTATATTGGGTAATGTGATCACTTAATTCAGCCGTAAGCTCTATAAACACCCAATCGACGTTTCGAATCTATGACACATCTGTAATTCAATTTATTTGATAATATGTACATTACAAACAAAATGTTTAAGGCATACATATAAGGAAGTATATATCAAAATAAAAATATTTAATAAATTAAAAATAACATAAAATCTGGTCAAAGGTGTAGGAGAATCCCGCTTCGGAAAACCCCCTCAGACACATGGAATATATCAATACCCAAAGCGATTTTGTTCAGCATAGCTGTGGCTCTTCCAACAGGCATAACCATCGGCAGGTTGGTCCTGTATATTGGAATGTGAAACAATCTATGCTGACGATGTCTAAGGTAATTATCAGGAACATACAAACCAATGCTCTGCATAATTTCAGGATTATCGATCATACCGCGCAACAATCGATAAAAATGTGTAATCAGATACACATTCCTTCTAGTCTCTAGACTATTGTAGCCAAGCATACCCTGGAGAAACTCGGTTGGGTAAAACCAAGGATAATGCCCGTACTCTCTCATGTAGAGATATCTCAGAAACTTCTTTTGGACTTTCTCCACCATAAGAGAGTACTTGCCCTCATGTGGCCCCCAGATCATCGAGCCACTCTCGAGTCTACTCCGCACCAAGGAGTTGTAAAGAGTTCTCAGAACGCGGGTATTCTCGAAAACCCTGGCAGTACGCAGAACAAATCCTAACATTCTCAAAGCATTACCACTGATCGTCTCTATGTGATCGTGAAATGTTAGGTTGCTTACAAATCTAACACCTAGATCTTTAACATTTGATGTTCTATAAATATTGATAAATGATGATTTATAAATAACTGTCATTAATTAATATATATCTTAATTAATAATTTTCACATTACAACTGTACGCGTTGTACAATTGTTTAAATATTTATAGCAAACCTTAATTCCGTTGATGAACCACGTGATGTGCGGAGCGGGGTGGGCGGGGCTCGAGGTACAGTTGGCCTCCACGAGCTCCCCCGCCGTGTAGAGGGGAGCTCCGAATGTTATTCTTGGGGGGTGTCTTTGAGGCTCTATAAAATAGGTCTTCTATTAATTTCTCCTTAACTACGTGGGCGGGACACACTCAATTATAAATTTTGAAAGAATTACCTACCTTAATCATAATCAACCCATTACTCGGGCGTATTTCGAAAAAAGCAATGTTAGAATTTTAAGATTGTTATCCCAACATTTAATAGACGAAAATAAAATTAAAAAATAAACCGTAGGTGTGCGGAGAGGTACATTAAGGAGATTTTTATATTTTCACATATCTCTCTCAAAGTAAATATCTTTATTTGGTGTGTCCGATGTCTACAATGCATTTAAAAAGAGATTGATTTATCTGATGCCTTCTTATCCGGGTAATCTGGTCTGACAGAGCTTCAAATCGATTATCGAAGTACATATCGCAAACATTTCTTCACAATTTACATGTTTCGACTAAAATTACATAAGTACTAATGCTATGTTTAAAGGTTATAGAAGAAAGATTATTTCATATGGACTTATTAATTTTTTCTCCCACAGCGTCCTCGTATTTATATTCTGACGTTTGACTGATAACCATCGTGTACTTTTTTCTTCCCCTTGATTTCAAGTAGATACTAAAAGAAACCGACGTATACCTAAGTCAAGATTATTTTTTCTTTATTCTTGTATATTAAGTGTTGGGATAACAATGTTGAGATCCCAATATTGCTATTTTCAGAATATGTCCAATTATTTAAAAATACAGTAAAATTCGAAAAATGTGCGGTCAATATGATGTGGCTCAAGATTGTTGACAGTCGACGGCGGTGTTTGCGGGTTTGCTTGGATGACTTGCGCTACACCTGTTGTAATAGTAATAATAATATTGGGATAATTTATATAGCACCGCTTTCGTGAGAGGTAACTTTAAGAGTGCTTTATACTTAAATTATTTAAACAAAGAACTTACTGACTATAAACCATATTTACTATAAAATATGACTATTACACCGGGTGTCATGCAAAAAAATGGAATTAATAGTTAAAACTATAGATGAAGAGGCCAGGAAGAATAAGGTGTTTCGTCATTATTGGAGTAGAAAACATTAGATACAATTGTTAAGGTCAGATTTAAAAGCTTTTTGTATGATTATCTAAATAAGTACATGTTTATTTGTTATTTAACTGTGGTAAGATCTATAGCAACGGAATTAACTAGCACTTATGTTATTGCAATCTGTGTCAAAAATCTCAAATGAGTTAAAATTTATTTTTATAAATACATAATAAATATCCTCTCAAAATAATTACAGATTTTTCTGTACTTATATCATTACATTCTTCTTTAGTATGCGAATTGTATTGTTTTTACAGAGCACGAATTAATTGAAAATATTTTTATAAAGGATATCTCAGACAGTAGTCCAAATAAATCCATCGGCTAGAGGAAATCAAAAGCAACCAAATAAGCATCAAATAAGGTTAGGTAAGTAAACAATTGTTTACTTACCTAACTAGAACTGGGTTAAATTGATATACGAAGGTGAAGGTTGCGTACAGGAACCCTGTTATGAAATAAAGTTAAATGTATGTACGCTAATTACTTCCTCTACCATTATGTATTGTAAGATTCGAGTAGACGAGCATCGTGCGCAATAGGTTGCGTAACCTCAATACTGAGCGCGTGGAAATTTTTATTAAAACTCATTTGTTATTTGTCTTATCGTTGCAATTTTGCAATGAAGATTAGAGAAATGGAAACTGCAAGAAATATGTGTATTATAAACTTGGAATATAAAATCGTGTATTTTGATACAAGTATTTACTGTATATACACCTACGTTTAATGTGATTCGAATGTTTACTGTTTACATATATTACAGAGAGACAATTATAAAATCATATGCTTAGCAAAAAGAGTATCGAAAGAGAAAAAAAATCGAAAAATAACTTCATAGTGCGAAAAAATATGAAAATATACTAATGTAATCAATCTAGATCTCCATATTGAATTACATTCGGAATTGAAGAAAATGATGTATGCACGTTTAATTTTTTGTTTTTACGTTGTAGCTTTATAATGATAATCGATGTTCCACAGAGAAATCCAATGATAACCCGAAATGGTTAGTGAAATCTCTACTATAAAAAATGTAACTACAAAAAATATTAAATAATAAAAAAGGCAAATTCAACAGTACAAATATTATTTGAACTTTTGTGATTTTCGAGAAATTAATGCCTAACATGAATCATACTAAATATTAAATACTCAACCTATCATAATGAAATGAAGCACACCTTCGCTGTGATGATGTAGCATATATTTGTATGATTAATTATTAAAAATTTATTGTTAATTTTGCTGAAATTTTAGTTACTGATGAAAAAATTTTTATATACTAAAGGGATACTGTAAAAAAATATATTTCAATGTTGTCAATTTCTTTTTATGACTCTTCTAACACTAGGTCCATCGAGACGCACTATTTCTGAGACACGCTGTATGTAACATAATTTTATTTAATGTGTTGTTTATATTGTGAATTGGAAGTGACTTACGTATTACTAGTAACTCCTTGTCCGTCGAAGCCTTCGTGTATATGGGCGTCTCCAGTGACACCTCGCAGTAGTAGATTCCGGAGGCGGTGAACTCCAGGTCCTGAAGTATGATTGTACTCTCGTTGCTCTGTGACATCTGTCGGCAAGAATAAAAGCAAGTCGTCAAGTGACTAGATTGCGCTGTTCCCTATTCTTAATTTAAAAGGTAATCTTCCTGCGCGGCCTCTTCTGACTAAAGCAGATGTGAACATTTTTGCAGGCAGTAAGTACCTTACTCTGCATTGAATGAAGTTTTATTATATTCATTTTATTTAATGAGTACGATGACTTAAAGCTTCGAATTGTATATGAAATTGTTAAATGACTTCATACTCGTATCTACATTAAAAGAATTGGTTTTGAGTAATATTATCAACATTTTTTATATATAAGTTCTGAGAACACAATAACTGTTTTTTTCCACTGAGGGATGATTGTCAATTGAGATAAATAATTGTGAGGTATAAAAATAAAGCTAGCAATATCCAAAAAATTAATGCAGTCATCGAAAGTTCTCAAGATTTTATAGAAAACATAGCTTAATCTTTATTATCTTTATCTTATTAAGCATTATCTTAATAGGGTAGCCCAGAGCTTATGACCTGTATGAGCTGACATAAGTGATCACTTTACTTAATGCAACGTTCACCAGTTCCACCGTAAGAACATCCACACTAAATATGTTCAAAATCATTTTCATTCATTTATTTGAATGGAGTTTCTCAAAAGACATATAATATGGTCCTTTCCCATGAAGTAGTATAGATTTCGCAGATTTTGTTCTAGATTTTGCAACTGATAATGATACCTCTATGTTTTTAAAGTGGGATATTAAGCAATATTCTTTTTAATGTAGGTGTATATAATATTTTTCAGTGTTATTTAACGTATACACTAGAATAGGCCTGAAAATTATTACTTTCAATTGGTTAACTCCTTTCAAAAACCAGTATATATTTTTATATTTTTTGATATGTACTCGTATGTTCTTAGAACTTGTTCACGAGGGATAATTATAAATAAAGATAAATTATAGAAGACTCACAGAGCTGAAGCTACTTATATAGGAAAAGCGTAAAGATGTCTTCATAGGATGGGTCAGGGCTGACGACCTGTGTGAGCTGACTTAATTGATCACTTTACACAATGCAACGTTGAATATTATAAAATATTTTCAATGACGTAAAGACATCAACAAAATATTTTTGTTATAGTTTTTAAGTTATATACTGTTTTTTTTATTAAAATATCACCAAAATTATTTAATCAATTTAAAAAAAGAGATGAAATATTAATTTCTGTCATGGCAGCCTTGAAATATCGTTAACAAAAATGCATTCAGCTTCAAAGTGATTTTATTACTAACTAACTAACTAACTTACTATCACGCCGTTTCCCCATGGGGGCAGGCAGAGAAGATAGAGCGCCACACTCTTCTGCCCTGATATACAACTCTCGCCTCATACACATTCATACACCTTCGCATACAAGCTCGCCGGTTGTTGATTTTGTTTAATTATAAAAATATTTTCTACTATACTTTAGGCTAATTTGGATGCCGGGCATATACTCGACAGCCCTAACAAATCAACCTCAATAAAAAGTTAAGATATGAATCTGCATGCGTTTACAAAAACGTTCAAAAGTTTTTTAATTGTTAAAACAAACAAATTTAAAAAAATATTCGAAATTTCAAACCCGGGTCTCGTTTTTTCCGTAAAAATTCATGAACAAATAATGAAGTGTGAACTGAATGAATGAATGTGTGAACCGAATTCGTGAGTTGTTCTTCCAAAATGCCGGTCGTTTTTTTTTGGGTTACTACTTCACGTAAACGACGTTTAAAAATCAGATGAGACAGCAAATTGACCGACAGCCGAATGTCCAGTAGGCCTACTGCCCGACAGTCAACTGTCCGATTAGCCAACTACCCAACAAATTTCATGCAATAAATATTTAAAAATTTTAGATAGGTATTTGCAAAAATTTACGGAAACGTGCATAAATGTTTCAACTGCTATAATAATTAAATTTAAAACAGAATTCTGAATATTTTTTTACCAGTGTGTTGAGTGCTTAAGAGTTTGATTCGTTTCATACCATACCTACCTAGAAATGGTTTTTAGATAGAAATAGAACAAAAACAAAACTTAATAGCAACGCTTCGCAAGGTACATACCCTTTCAAAGAGGAATAACAAAATCAATGTCAGTAGTAAATCACTTATGAATAAAATAGTTATAATTTCACAAACTAAAAGAATTTTGAAGATTGAGAATGAGACTTTATACGGGCTTAATATACAGCTACATTCTGGATACTTCTGGCTAAACGGTTGTTGGTCAGACAGCTGTCGGGTAATCGACCGTCGGGCAATTGACTGTTGTGTCGGGAAGTTGATGCAGACCTACGTTTTCGGTTACAATTCCTTGCATACGCTCGTACTTAATGCACATTGTAAATTTTCATCGCAATTGAAGTTAGGGCTACAGTCAAGAATAAAACCAACTTGAAGTTTGATGAAAGAAAAATTGTTCCTGATGTAATAAAGGGTCCTGATTACATAAATGTTTCGCATGGGATATGGTCCCGCGATATTTAAAAATTATGCCTGCGAAATTCCAGACAGAGTCAAAATCCACAAAATAATGTCAATGAAGATACTACAGGTAGCAAACCCGCGGCTTCGCCGAAACCCGGGCGCCGAGGCGATTATGCGACCCTGGCGGCGGCGGGCCCAAGCTATCACTATTTTGGACTGCGAGCACGCGGAGGATCTCCCGCTATGCGATAATTTATGCCGCAATATGAGACCTTTTTGACATTTTTTAGATTGAATTAAATATTATATAGGTGAACATTTTGATAGGAAAATATTTTTATAAATTACTGAACGCCCTGATTATTCTATATGTGTGTACACTGTCTGGAATTTGTGTAAGATGTCATTCCATATTTTATCTCTGCTTTTTTACTGTCATGTCAATATTGTATACCTAATCGTTGCTAATTTGTCTTGATAATTTTGTGCTGTAACCATGTATAATCCTATATCGTTTGAGGCCTCAACGAAACTGTATGATTTTCTGTATTATTTATTATCTTTATGCCCATAATTTTATGTATGTCTTTGGTAGAATTAAGTATTTCTTATATTTTTATTCTGTGTTTTTTGGAAAATAAACTGACTGGGTTTTGGCGGTCTTATTAATTCTGAATACTGAGGGGAGATAACAGGGATTGTGCATATAGACAACCCGCGAGACGCGCATCTCATTTTTGGAAGATGACGACGATCTCGCGGATTACAAATAACATTAAATATACATTTTTTACATTTCTTTTTCTAACTGCGCAATAGATTGGCAGGTAGCCGTCTGAAAGGGAGCCCGAAACAGCGTGCGCACCCCTCACGCGGCATCCAATACGGTGAAGCTGGGTTTATGGACCACACGCCGGCGTCCCGTGAAGGGCGTCCGGGCCGTAATGCGAAAAAATTCGCGAGATGAATTTTTTAAAAAATGCACAAAACCTGGCATGTCGTATACCGTTGGATTCGGCATGTCATTTCCTGTCAGGATTCACTAAAAAATAAACAATCGGATTGGTTTTGAGGGAGATATGTCGAGAGATAAGATTCGGCCCTTTTGAGGCGAATTACGGTCGCTGACACATCCGGACACATTAGTCATAATTAAATTCATATGCGGATGTGTCAAGCGCCCAAAATGATATAATTTATACATATGTACGTCTCTCCAATCGAGAGAAATCTAGATAGACGAGCCAAACGCGCCGTCTAAGCACTACAGCGGCACGGTATTACACGCGCCTGCGACTCTTTTCCGTGCGGATGCAAGTGGTCCATCACTCTCCGCTACTGCGCCATCTCAAGATTTATCTCCCCCCCAAGACTAATCCCATTTTGACCGTTAAAATCCCGTTATGTCTATTTTTTTGGTATAAATAAAGGAAGGTGAAATGGACCAGGCAGTGTGAAATCCTCGCTTTTTCTTGTGCTTTATCGGTCGTAATGTCCGTCACTCTGCCGGTTCAGTGCACCGTTTTTGTATAGTCTGAACCTGTGTTTTATTTAAAATCTCTTTCCTGTTCAGTAAAATGTGATAAAAGTGTAGTCGTATAAATTCTGTAATTTTTCAAATATTTTAAATATTTAAATTTTTAAAATTTTTTAATTTTTTAATTTTTTAATTTTTTAATTAATTAATTATTGATTAAAATCTGACAAAACTCGCGTGTCCGCGGCAAGGCGTCGGATCGTGCAACTTCCCTATTTACAAATCCGCTAAATCGTTGCCGTTCGCCATTTTGTGTGGAACAATAAATGAAGTCAAGTTTTCCCGCTCGCTGGTTTAAAAGCAGTTATTTCAAGTTTAAAAATGATAAATTTTGACACTTCACGCCGTAGATGCATATACAAAATATATGTTTTTGCTGTTTTATTCATAGAAATAGACAAATCACGTTTATCATAAGTGGGCCCATTCATTATCAAACATGTCAACTATACGATCCTGCATTACGTGCAATATTATGCATGTATAAGCCCCACATTACCTAAGAAAATATCATTGCGAATTTGAATCCGTTTTTAACAAAAAAATTGCTTTTTCCCACCAGATACGTCATCAAGACTTATTTCCGTTTTTAACACAAAATTGGCCTATTCCCTACCGGATACGTCGCCTACACTTATTTTCATTTTTAATACAAAATTGGCCTTTTCCCTACCTGATACAACATCTAGACCTAACATTAATTTTCTATGGTTTCTTGTTTTATTATATGGGCATCTATGGCCTAAAGTGTTAAAATGTATCATTTTTAAACTTGAAATAACTACTTTTAAACTAGCAAGCGGGAAAATTTGACTTCATTTATGTAATCAAGACCCTTTATTACATCAGAAACAATTTTTCTTTCATCAAAATTCAAGTTCGGTTGTATTTTTGACTTATTTCGAAGTTAGTCAATTAACGTTGGATTAATTGTATTCGTATTCAGTATATATATTCTTTATAATATACTTACTATTTATGCAAAGCCACCAAAACATCTAAAAATATATTGTAATTTTTAAGGAAATAAACTGGAGTCAAAATTTAATTATAACATAATCGGGAGTTTATCTTATCAATGTTAAAAAATAGACTTTTGTGAATTCGTGATAAGATTTTTTTTTGCAAAAACCCATTTATAATTAATATAATAAATTATTTATATAGGGTATTTGTTTACTATTTAAAATAATCAGCCAAAAAGCAGAAATATTAAATGCACGAGTTTACAAATGATCAAAGAATCTGTGTCAGAAATAGTGTTAAAATTGATTAATAATATTATATATTATATTATAAATTTGTGCCACATTACAGAGAATCTTAGGTTTTTTTCATTTAAACGTATGATTAAATAAATAAGGCGGCCAATTTAAATACACACACAAGACTTTAATTTTTCATTCATGTTCTAAATACTTATATAAGTATTTAATGAGAAAAGCCCCGTGCGTGCAATATATTACAATAAATACATATCGCCTAGAATAATACAACCCCTTGATAAATGTGAAACATACTACCCCTCCCAGATAATTAATCAAGAATGATTATTTAAGTGTGGGTACATTACCCGTATATTATTAAACACTCTAATACACGATCATTAGAGATCTTTATGATTTTAAATTTCTAGTTTAATATGTATTTAGGTTTTGTAAGACACAGAAGTTGCAATAATATTATTATAGCAATTATTTTTGTTCGTCAACAATTATGATTTACACATATTTGTAAACAAAATAATTGAAATCTTTCTGAAAAGTTTTACGAAGATTATTTAATAATCATTACCATAATCAAATGATCGGCTGACTTTATCGAGTCAAAAATCAGACTCTGGAAGTAATACATTTGACATATCAAGTTTTTTCATCAAGCATTGCGTTTGATGATAAAGATACTAAGGAAAATATTTAATTTGTTTCAAAGGTGTTCTCAAATACCGCCAGATCTTAACGGCATTTTAAAAATCGTGATTGGATTACTATAATATATCATTTAATGTTTCTTAAACGCACTGAAAATTTAATCAGTGTTACTCAAGTAAATATTTATATCTATATTGATATTTGGCATTTGATAGTGATTTGGTAGTCTGAGGCTTGGATCGATATTTTTCGATATTCTCATGGAAAGATATCGATCATGTCGGAAGCCGCAGACAGCACAGCCCTATACCTTTTTTTTGGGAGAATATTCTGGAAGCATTCGCAAATATCTATAAATAGAGGGAGAGACGCGATTTTTAACACTCTCCTCGTAGACCTCGTTCATCCAGTGTTTTATAACTAGTCTTAAGTTTTTATTTAAAAGTATTGTTAAAAATCTGTGTATTCGTAATTAAATAAATCTTGTAAGTATATTCCAAATTCTTATTTTTATTCTCTGCTTCCCGAATTATATATATATATATTACAATATTTAGATACCCCAGTATTTAAATATTGGTGGTGACCCCTTAAATAAAATAAAGCCCGTAAAAAACAAAAAATAAAAGAGAAACAATATTCTCCCCCCCACCCACAATTTCCTCAGAAATATTCTATTGCACACTTATATAAAGGTCTACGTCTCAGACTATTTTTTAATCTATCAATGGCAATAAACCCGACATAAAACTTAAGTCCGGCATTGAAACGATATTAATTATGATTAATCCTATGTTTTACGAAAAAAATACGATTCATGAAAAGGGTTAAGTCGCGGGTTCACGGAATAAAAGGGTATTACATTTTCGTGTGTATGTACAATCTCACCGGAGAAGCTCCGGTTGAAAGTTTAGATGTTCAAATAGAATAACAAAGAAAATCTGCGAGCGGGCGATGCAGGTCTGTTCAAGATGAGAGCGTGGCGAGATCTGGCGGTCGGATGGTTGTGGAGACTCGATAATATTTCTTCCCGTGCGAGCCCGTAGTGTTAAGGCAATCTCAAATAATTGCACAAGGCTGATGAAGGCTTACTAATGAGGCATTAACTATGATTGCAGCATAGGATGTCCGCATTCATGGTCTATAAACCTGATTATTTCACCCGAGTAATCAATTTGATCATATCAAATCATTGCTTGACCTACATGCATAATACACTTACATGAGTACCTGGCGCAATTTTTTAATTGACTGGAAATTGTGCCAGGTATAAACTAAATATTGTTATTAAATTGAATATATTTGTTAAATATTAATTAATTAATAAAAACCTCATATTGTGTTGCACTAGCGCTAACCATGTCACTTTATATTATTTACAATACATGTAGGTATATCTACGTTATTTAATGAAAATTTCCTTTAATTTTTTAATTATTTCAAATAATAATAACTTATTTATGCATCAATATTGATAATATTGATATGGTTCCCTTTACTTAAAGGAATCCCGATCGGATATAACATATCATAATACTTAAATGCAATTTTCGATAAAACCTTCAGCGCATCCAGCAATTTTGCCCTTATCTCCTCTATGGTTGAGGTTGAACTTTAGTGGTTTTCTCAATCTTGGGGAACAAAAAAAGGATACTGGGATGAAATCCAGGAACATCGATACTACAGCATTGCGATGTTTTAATTCTTAAAATAATAACGAACAGCTGGTGTTGTGTACGCTAATGCATTGTCATAGTGCAGTACTGTTTAATTTAAATTGAGTTAAAATTTCAGATTATACCAATTATTGACTGTTAGTTGTAAGCCAAATGGTAAGATATAGTAGAAGGTTAGCATTTTATTAAAGACAACAGAAATGAGAACCTTAAAAATTAATCGAATCATTGAGGGGATCGAGCCATCGTTTCGATATCATTATTAAGTAGGTATACATGTAATTCATCACCTGTTAAGAAGCATTGAAGTAATCCTGAGTCGTTGGACACTTCATAAATAATTTCACAGCAATCTCTCTGAACAATGGAGTTTTTATAGAAAATTCAAAAATTTCTGAACGCACCAAAATGTCTCTTACTTATTTGTCTATCAAAAGTAAACTGCTCATCTAATATAGCAGAAAATTGGTACAAAAATTAGAAACACGTGAACCATAAAAAAAGATGGGTTCAATTGAAAACGTAGGGAGCGTGAAATTCAAAAATTCCGTGAATTTTCAGATCAAACCTTGTTTATGTGTTGTACGTACTGTACAAAAAATAAATAAATAAAAATATTAAACTTTTCAAAGCAAGAAAACACTTTGTGGCTTGACATTATAAGAAATTTAAGAAAAAATTAAATACCATGTTTTAAACCACTTAATTGCTATATATTTGTCAACTAGTTTCGGTTGGACTCAACCTTCTTCAGGACAATTACAATATAGACTAATCTAGGTACAGAAATTTATAAAGGAGGAAAGAAAAAGAGAGAGGGACAGAGTGTCAACTAGGTGGGGGGGAGGGAATGGGAGGAGTTAACTGAAGATAGAGGGAACAACTTTAAAATCGGACTATTAGATAAATTTATTTGTTTATTTATTATTTGACTATTATTATTAATAGCTTTATTAATTTCTAATGCTTCTAGATTGTTAAGTCGCAAACCTTATCCGTTTTTGTGTAAAATTTTTGGCCCTGTATTATTATTAAATGTGTGATTAAAATTAATTAGATGTTCGGCAAATTCAGAAAAACCTACATTTGTTAAGCATTTAATGTGTTCTTTTATTCTAATATTTACGTTTCTCGATGTTTTACCAATATAGAAAGCTGGGCAATCATTACAGCTAAGTTTATAAATACCAGAATGGTTAAATATAACCATAACAATATTAAACTTTATTTGTGTGCAGAAAAAATTTTTTTAGAAAAAAGTAGGAAAAAACAGACACTTTATCGTTGTGCTAATTTGATTCCTTATGTTAGATATTGATGTTGCGTGATATCTGAACATAAAGGCTATTTTAAGAATGTAAAATTACGGTGAAATACATGTTGAGATATACCCAATATCGTTCTGCCATCATACTGAATTATATACTGCCATCATACTGAAACATAAGCTGAAATTAACAAATCTGGGGAGTTGAATAATATAATTCAACATTATAATTTCATTACCATTCTCGTAAATAATGTTGACGCGTTTTTATTTTACAAAAGACTACAAAAGGCTTTATTATTTTTGACTTAAGCCTAAGACTTATTATTTTTAAAGAAACGAAAATTCAACGAACAATATACATATTTTTTGTAATGCATCTAACAATTCCATATTATAATCGAATAAATTACAATCTTTTTACGAGTATTCGTTGCCTTATTTATAACACAATATTATATTCTATGCTTTTTCTCAAAAGAATTTCAAGATATCTGTGTCTCAGGGGGGAGAAAATTTGTTTCTTCTGTCTACGAGAAATTAAATTGAAAATCAATATTCTCTACCTACGAGTACAGCGGTAATCTTAACTCCGTTTTCTAAATTCTTTTGTGTATATTTTTGGCTAAATTTACTATATAACTTAACATAAAATATAGTGTGTAAAATAACAGAGTACAAACTTAACATAAAATATAGTGTGTAAAATAACAAAAGTACAAAATTATTACATTAGTATTAAAAGGACAGAGAAATAAAAAAACAAACAAATAAATGATGATCTATGGTCTGGGCTTTTCAACATTCGTTTTCATTTTTTTTTAAGACCCAGAATACTGGGTACGAGATTTTAAAATAAAGCAATAAACTATTTAAACAATATTATATTATATTTATATGTAAGTATGGACCTACTATGTATAGAAGTATGCGTATTATAAATATTAAGTGTATTAATGTAGTGTGATCATCTTCGAATATGTAAATAATAATTGTTATTATAATATGTTTTATAGGTTGAGGTTATTTTTTGTAAAAGTGATAATTTAAATAATAATAAGGTATTTTCAATAATATAAGCATCAATGTTTTGATCTTATTATACAATACAAATAATATTTACGACATATTCTGTTGAAGAAAAAAATTCAACATTATTATAATTCTCACTTATTTTAAATAATAATTTGAAAGAATATAATATACAGGTTATGAATTATGTTACGTTAGGAATATTGCTAAAAAAAACCACTTTGAAAAATAAATTATAGAGGTAGAGGTACCAGTTGCGAAATCTATGTATACTAACTAACTTTTAAATGAAAAAAAATAACAATATATTTCTGTAATAGAGGCCAGTGCAATATATGAAATGTTCTTGTTAGAACTATATAGGTATAAAGCTTTAAAAAAAATTGATAATGTGTGGATGTTCTTATGATGGAATTGGTGAACGTTGTACAGTGTAGAGTGATCACTTAAGGCAACTCATTACTTACTTACTACTTATAAGATACTTCCATCCATTATTCTCATAAAAATAGCTTCGTCTCTGTGAGACTTCTATAATTTATCCTTTATTATTTTTTAAAAACTCTCGGTTTCTTATTCGGGATTCAATAGGCAAATTTACGTCAAAAAAAGAAAGAGAATCAACAGTAGTTCAGATAAGATCTTAAAGTAATTATCAAGAAAAAGTTAACATATTTTTAAGATTATGAATACGTATTTTAATTTTTTTATATATTTCAGTCAACTTGGTACGTGTATATACATACATCAGAGATATATTTAGACAATTCACCGTACGTAAATGAGACGCTTTCAATTTTGAATATTTTGTATATATAACTTGGTAGAAAATGTATATTTTGATCAGTTTAAAAAATATAAGTACCCACAATAATAATAATTTTATAAATAAACATAAATTACTTTTTACAAACCATATGTAGAAAAGGATAAATCACCTCTATTATTTCCTTTTTAAATATTAATTTTGTAACTTATCTGATAAACGAATGCCCTCTTTTTTGATTTTATAAAATTATATATGCTCGTTTCCTGTACAATAAATACACCTTTTGACTGATTTAAACGAAAATTTAAATTTAAAATTATATATTATATTAAGCTTGTTAACTTCATTGACTTTCACATATTTTATATTTTCACTACTTAAGTTTCGAGAGAATTAGATTATTTTATCGATATGTGAAGTATCAATCTGTCGATGAGAGATTTCTGTCATCATGAATAATCCCTACAAAGTAAATGCCAAATCCATAAATAATATGACAATTTGGATAGTTTTTTTTCTCTCTAGCCACCTAATTCCTTCCCTAAGAATTAAAAATCTGTTCTGAACTATTAGTATCCTTCCCAATGGCCACACCAACTCTTTTCAAGATAAAAATGAGGATTAGGTATATTGAATTCACTGTATTTCAAATATTGCACAGTTACATACATACTTTTAAATATAAACAATACATATTTATAGACATCCGCATTTGACAAACACAGTTATCTTTCTGAATAAAGGCACCATTTTCTTCCTTACTTAACTATCAAAATCATTATCCCGGGTAAATCCAAGAAAGAATCACAAGTCTTAGGTATATAATAAAAGTTAACAATTTTTAATCCCAGGTAGGAATAACTATTTTCTGCAAAAGCGGAGGATCTTTTGAGCGAAATTAGCTGTTTCCTTCGGGTAGATGTGGCCATATATTATAGGCATGCCTGAAATAAATTTTTCTCATGAAAAGAGTGTATAAATTTTGCAGATAGAACGAATTGCAAGATAGCTAAATAGTCCATCGGATGGAATCCGAGATGAACTAAAAATACCAAAAAAATCATCTATAAATGGATCGATTGGGCTTTAATTTACTCCCTTATTCGTGATTGAACCATAAATGAGTAACTGACTGGTAAGATTCACATCAATTTGTTGTTTATTTATTTATTTATATTGGCCTTACTCTTTCGCCGGGCGCAGAGTTGCAAATTTAACGTGGTAATTATTTTAGTACAGATGAAAATTATGCGATTCTAGAAAGTTAATTGTAGCAAGTACTCTCTTCATCTGTTCTTTCCCCATCAACTTTACATGATCTTATTGCTCTCCCTACCAACGTTCCGTACTTAACTCAAAAAAACTACAAATAGTACAAAACAGAGCCATACGCATATTACTGATGTGTAATAGGAGAACTACGATAATAAAAATGTTGAATGCCTAGGACTGGAAACCATAAATCAAAGAATATGTAATATATAATGTAATGGTGCAAATATTTTCAATTAAACATGGATCAGTACTCAGATACTTTGATGACAGGATGAAGATGAATAAGGATTTTCATTCCTACAGTACAAGAAGAAGCGACAACATAAGACTACCAAAAAAAAAACACCTCACCAAATTGTATGATGTATAAAGGTATAAAAATCTTCGATAGCCTGCCAAAGGAAATTCAAAACATGGAGAATATAAGCAGGTTTAAACTGGAGTGCAAAAAT
Source organism: Agrypnia vestita (assembly GCA_016648135.1). Taxonomy (NCBI): domain Eukaryota; kingdom Metazoa; phylum Arthropoda; class Insecta; order Trichoptera; family Phryganeidae; genus Agrypnia; species Agrypnia vestita. The sequence continues at coordinate 63,530 of JADDOH010008067.1, read as the reverse complement.
TTTATTATAAAAACATTTAAATAATAAGATGGAGGAATGCAATATGTCTGAATCACATATTAGTCCACACAACATTATGTGTGGAACTAAATAATTAAGATAAATAAAAAAAAATAAGGCAAAGAAGGGAGTGTCAGATATTGTTGTACTTTTTACAACTCGCGACTACTTGTTATATTATATGTTATTTTATAATAGTTATGACTGGATAATTAATAAAAATGATATTCCACATTTCATGATGATGAAAATTGTCAAAAATTAAAAGGCAAAAAGGCATGTCGAGATTTGTTTGTTTGCTTCAAAGCTTTGATACCAGCTTAGACGACAAATCAAGAAGGATTAAATCTTCGGGATTTTTTTTACGACCAGGCCTGGAAGCCCAATTACAGAAGCGACATACATTACAAAACACCCAGGCTTGAGTAAATCACATGGGTTAAATTGTGACCTCGCCGGATTTGATGACCAGACCCTTCTGACGGCTGTGGAAGAAGACGAAAGATGCACCCCCAGGACACTGAACACTATTCGCCTCGGAACCGAATGTTTTCCAGAAAATGGGAAGCTGTCATTGACGTCGATGGTGACTACGTCTCCAAATGATGATTTCACGTAATATTTTTTGAGTTTGTTTTCGTTACAATACAATTGTTTAAAAGCCGTAGATAAATATGCATCATGCTATTAAAATAATTGTCGTCAAATATATTACCAATGCTTAGTGCATTTAATATATAACCAATCAATAATCAATAAAATTCTAAGTTAGTGGGCGTAGCATATATAAATTTAAAAATCATTTTACATAAGAAATAAAGAGTATCCATAAATATAGAAATTCGGTATAAAGTTAAAAAAAAAATACAAATAATGTACGATATTTTCTATTTCAAAGTCATTTAAGTTGGTAAAAGCATTTTATTCTTAACCTAAATCGTTAAAAAAACTTTAATTTCACCAAAAATACTACTTAACAACGTGGCTACGTATTTTCTATCACGCTACGGTAGAGGTTAACAAGCTTTTTTTTATTAAAAGCTATGTTGACAATATAGTGAGAAAGCGAGCCATTTAATCATGACGCAACCCCGCGTGGTACTGTCAAAATTAATAACGATTGTTGCATTTATCATAAACCATCATAAAAGGAAATATTCTTATCAAAATTCCGCGCACATCTTCCGTAGGGTCGTTGTTTTTATTCCCCGAATATTCGCCCCGAGTCAAATGGTTACTTTCAGGGCACAAGATCGAGGAATATGGAGGAGGAAGGGTTGTTTTTATCTACTGGTCTAAGGCGAATAGAAGATGTGTTTATGGGACACGGTGGAGTAATGATGTCAACACAGGGTAATGTTTTATATTGGCCTCTGTATTTTATATTGGGTCGGTTTTCTTACCAAAATATCGTCTTATTTATGCCTGCATGTACAGGTATCTAGGTTTTATATAACTGATATGGTTCTTTTTCTTTAAATAAAAATACAAAAAAGGCGGGTTTACTAAATATTGTTATAAAAATATACAAAAATTATTGTTCACTCATAAGTAAAACCAATATTGCTTTATTATTTAAGTATTTATTAATCAAGAGTCATTACATTCCTTACCATAAAATTATATTCAATAAGCAATGTAAAAAATTCAATATCCTTAAATATGTTATTTGTAAGGGTGTGTTCAAATATTTTGATGACTTATAATAATAATAAACAATTTATAAATTTACTATTCGAGAGGTGAATAATAATAATAAAAAATAGTTGAAAATTATAATTACACATATATAGGATATATACAGGATATCTAGTCCACAACACTAAACAGGTGGATTTCTATAAGCAGTAGTGATGGAGATTTCTGACTTATTTTATATAAAACGACGAAAAATCATTAAATAAACTTAAATTATATATGAAAAATTTATTTGTTTCAATCCAAATAAAAAAATGATAAAAACCTTGCAAATTTTAATTAAAATTTTCATGTGATATGTAAATATTTTGTGTTGATTGCTTTAATGATATTTCAACGTTTTACAGAAAATAAGACGAAAATTTTAAAAATAAATGCAATCTTTGACATCGCTTATCTCCATTACTAAAGATATTGTTTTATGGTTGGACAACATTTTAGATTAATAATTAACATTTTAGATTAATAATTAAGGTTGGAATCCACTTGTAAAGTATTGTGGACTAGCTCTGTTACACCCTGTATATATCATATTTTAATATTGAGTTTGAAACAAATATTTAATTTAGTAAAATGAGCTATACGTGTAACTCAGTACATATTTTTAATTGAAAAATTCTAAATAGGTACATCAAGAATTCCAACAAAGATTTTATGCAAGAACACTTTTCTAATTTTTAGCTAAAATTTCAACTGGCCTCTTTAGGTATCCTTCACTCTTAGGTTATTGTGTTATATAAAATAGCCGTAGTATAATTTCATTAGAATCGCCATAAAAATACTTTGAAATCTAACATAAAAAATATATATCTGCATTAATATATCAATTTTATTTTATTGAAGGGATCGAAGGAAAGTTTTGCGAAATAACTAAAGGCACATCCACACATAAACTTTGATCCTCAGGGATTAGACACCCGTTGAGCCAAAATCGATATATGGCAACTTTCCTCCGTCAGAAAAATTTTGTATTAAGAATACATTGTATTTATATTCTTCGAAATTCCACTTTTCTGTCCCAAATATTGACGGTCCCTGCGTTTCTTATTAAATCTGCAAAAATTATATTTTCGTTTCACTATGTAAATCAGTTCTATTAACTGTTAGAAAAGTTATAAAAAAGTTTAAGCGAAAATTCCACTAAATTTAAAACACCATAATTTGGCTAAATAAAGATAGTAAAACAAAAATGTTTTTTTTGCAGATTCGACAGAATGCTTAGGAATCATCTATATATTAATCAAAAGTTAATACACATACTTGCTAAAATGTTCAGAATCTACTATAAACAAAAATTATTAAAAAACAACAATCGACTTCTTCTAGAATCGTTTGAAACTCAAGGGGATATTTATTACAGCAATGATTCTTAATTATTGGAAAATCTATTGGAACTGTCAAGAAAAACACTAGTTATAAATTGACTTAATGTATTTTATACGAAATAAATTGTTTTTCTTTGAACAAATTCAGTCCGTTAAATAGTAAAGTAATTTATTTTACGGATATTCGGTAAGTTCATACAATTTTTCATACACGCCGGCTCTAACACATTAGGTTTTTGGATAAATACGATCTTTGGATTCTTCAACTTTGTGTATCATATTATCATATCAAAGGTTGGCAACCAAGTTACAGTATACTGATTTATCCAGTGCAGGATATTAAACCGCTTTCTACACGCGTCTCCACTACCTTATCTCCTCCACTGCATAATGAGTTTTAAAAGATGATATTTGAAGGTGTCCATGTAAAAAGGGTCTTTATGCAAAAAAATTACTATAAAGGAAAAAAAAACTTGATTTATTTTTTATTTTATTTTTTTTAATATTAAAACTACATTTAAATCATAATACATTTGTCTATTACAATCTACTTAGATACATTTTATTTTATTGCTTTGCCTCTCCAAAAATCAGACTTGCTCATGTGCTTGGTGAGGGGCTTACACTTTATTAGTTTATTTTGGATTTGGCTTATTTGTTCCTTAGCTATATGTCTTGTTATGCATTGTCAAATTGTATCGATCTAAAGTGTCGGTTTATTTTTTTCTTTAATTGTTGTAAGTCATCGATTTTCTTAATATCTGTAGGTAGATTATTGAAGTTTTTTATGCCCAGGTATATGTAGTTTTGTTGACACAGTTTGGTATTATATTTTGGGATTTTAAAATTATTTTTGAATCTTAATGATGTGTTTTTTTCTAATTTAGCAGTTATGTTTTCTTTAATTAGTTGTATAATTGACGTTTTTTTGTAAACATTCTCTAATTTTGGAACTTGAAATTTAGAGAAAAGTAATTGTGTAGAGAAGGTTTTTCTTTTTTTAATATTACTTTTATAATTGATCTTTGGATTACTTTCACTGTGTTTATGATGTTATTATACGCCCCTCCCCATCCAATGATTCCATATTGGAGTAGTGCATGGACAGAAGCGTAATAAACCATTTTAAAATTATCTTCTATTATCTGATTTGATCTGATCTGAGTAAATTATCTGATATAAATAACCTTTTTTTTTTCTTATATTTACTTGCCAATTCTGGCCAATAATTTTTTTTGTTAAACGTTTTCTTTGTTTATTCATGTTGTTGAGCAATCCCAGTCAAACTGTTAATATTCGTCATATTTGTCACTACCAGATGAATATAGATCGATATAGACCCTTTTTCCAAGTAAGCCAACCTTTAAGATCGAATTTTGGTAAGATTGAGTTGAAATCGTAATAAAATACGGCACAGGTGCATACTGTTATACATATTTCAAAAATAAATAGTAAATCACTTTATGACCTGAAATACTACAAAAACGCTTTTTACAGGGAAGCTTTAGTTTCTCAATGCCTAAAATGTATCTAAAGTATGCAGTTTTCCTTCGTTTAATGTTTCTTCCTCACATATTCCCACATCTTACTTCCATTTGTAATACAATCAACCCAGGAGATATTTCTAATACATACATCGACATAGCCACATATTAAATTCATTGAGCATTCTGGAGAAGCATGCATGGGATATGGTGACCGAAAATCATGATTACTAGAGAATAAGTGATTCATTAAAAAGTGTCATTGCTGTACACATGAGCAACATGTGTACCAACATGGGAACTTGAGAAAATCAAAGCTATGGTGGAGTACAACGTCTTCAAATGCATTTAAAATGGAGATAAACGGCGTGAAATACGATTTGAGATGAATGGAGGAAAAATTTTCAGGAGTCCATGACCCACCAGGGGTTGTGAGTCAAATAGTATTGATATTTGTATGTTTACGGTGCTGGTGCTAGAAGCCAACCTCTCCACAGTTACAGCCAAGAAACAGAAAAACTCGGGTTCATACACTTCGAATTGAAAATAACCTTGGAGTGATCTCCATATCTGCATTCCTTGTGAAATAAATTATAGGTGAAAAGAAACACAGGAGATAAAATGTGAAAAGAGTTTATTAACAAATTTATTAATCAATTAGAAAAGGCATACAGAAAAATCAAAATAACGAAAAAATATTTTAGTGAACATACAAAGCTAAGTAATGAATGGAATTCCATCATTAGTCAATATGAAATATTGTATTGTATCTCGAAATTCGTGTATTGTTGAAATTCTATATGTTAAGGTCTTTCAAACTGCAACAGACTATGTGGCCCAATTACTGAAGTGAAACACGTCAGAAGTTAATTACATAGATGTTTTGTGACCACACCGGGAATCAAATCCAAAACTCCCGATATGAGAAACAGTGTTGTGCCCGCTGGACTCTACACTGGATACTGGACTCCCATAGTAGCTTAATTTCATAGATATAAAAAAAATATTTTTGATTTGTTTATATTTTAATTTATACTTTTACACAGATAATATATTAATATAAATTCAACTTATAAATTAAAAATAAAAATGCATATTTTTCGTAAGGTTACTTAAACTGTCAGAATTTATATAAAAAAATTATTTTTTACCCAAGGTAAGCCTTTTATCTCCTTTTCAACAGATTAGATATGAAGGCGTTTGCCCTGAAGCTACATAAATAATAGAATATGATGCAAAAATAATAACTCTACAAACATAATGTTGAAAGAGAAAAGTTTTATTCTTTGTTGTTTTATTTATCTTAATATATTATAAAATAAAGATTTTTATTTCACGTATTACTCCCAAAATACCACGCAATGTCTGTATTCATTTAAATTAAGTACGTATGAAACAATGAATTTTCTGGAATCATTACCATTAATAAATCATTTTTTTCGTACAATTAAATGGCACCAGGAAAAATCCCAATACCATTTTTGGGATTTTTCCTAATTATGCTTGGTTAAAAAATTATATATTTTTAATATGAATCTACTGAGGTATTTTAATATGAATATACTGAGGTATTTTATTGTGTATAAATTATACTAATATACAACACTCTAACGATTGATACCTTTCGGCCAAAGTTAACTAGTGCGGGCGGGCCGATCTACCGTGAAACTTATTTTTCAATGTTGAAAATATTAATTATTACTAAAAAAAGGATAAAGTATCACAGTATAAGCTAACTTAACCATGCAAAAATAAGTGTGCGAGAAATTTTCAAATCAGACATATTCTTATTTATGTTATTTAAAATTATAGCTACTCTAGTGGCCATTATTATTATAATAAATTAGATTAAAGGTTAGCTCGCCACCCAAAGACTGATTATAAGAATTGTCAAGAAGTTTGTTTCTTCGATATACTACAACTGTTACTAATATGATGGGATCCCGCGTTCAAGGATATGTATTATGTACTACTACTAAGTATTAATATGTACTTATCAGGAATACGTAAATATTACGAATGATGTACATATCAGGAATATTCTAGGAGATAAAAAGAGGTCGACGCAGCGCAACATGATAGAGTAGTGTGTAGAAGAACAAGAAGAATGCCAAATAAGGTAATTTCATTTTTTTAAAGAAAATTTTAACTTTAGAAAATATTTTTCTGAAAAAAAAAAGAATGTGTGTGTATTAACATTAAAAAACGATTTGGAAAATCACCATTTAAAACTTCCACCAAAACGCTTATTTTCGCGAGTGACGTCATGTATCAATTTTTATGTCAATCTAACCATCTGACGTGTATTTTGGAAAGTTATCGGATTTTTCTTGTGAAAATCCGTCCTTTATTATTATGAATGTGTTCTTAGATAGTTTTATTTATGAAAATAGGTCACGAACATCGCAAAATCTTTATAAACACCAAGCAAACACGATTTTGTTTGGTGTGTAACAAAAAAAGTGAAGACGAACAATGACCACAGAAATGAAACAAATTACAAAATACAATAGAATGCATATTTTTTCCAATAATTCCTGCAAAAATGACGTCATGAAAAATAATATCGCGTTTTAACGGAATAACATTTTTTAAGATTTTTCTAATAAAATTATGGATGAAAACATTATCCTACACCATACAAACTGAGTTACATAATATAATTAATTTTTGTGTGTCTATTTCATATGTTTTCATAGATATCTGTAAAATGTGAAATTACCCTATTGGACAAAGCGATTATATGTATTGTATTGTGGAAAAAAAAGGTATAGAGAGCCGATCCCAAATAAAACAGGAAGCGGGTGAAAAAAAAAGTACTCATCAGGAATATCTAAATATTGCTGATGCTGACGGTATTTCTCTGAAAATGATAAAAAAACATGATTTTTAGGGTTTTTAATAATAATTATCTGATTATTAGACAACAATTCTTGTACAATATTTTTTAAATTAATTATTTCTAGAATTTCATGTTTTTATGTTTTTTTGTGTTTTTTTTTTGTTTTTTTGTGTTACAATGTTTTTTTACTGTTAATTTGTAGTTTTGGTGTTTTTCAGTGAAATTTTTAATAGTGTCTATGCGTGAAATATTTTTGTGTTAAAAATAGGTAATATTAATTCTCGCCACTTTTCGCTCTTTCGCCATACTCGCCACACACACAAAATTAACACAACAAAGCATAAATTCCACCCAGATACGTGGGTACTTTCGAAATCAGCTGACAGTATAATATGACTATGTTAATTATCCTAATTAGGTTTTCGCAGAAAAAGCGATCCACAATTACATACAAACATTTATGTAATTATGTACTCGTACATCGGTTGTGTTATTAGCCGATCGTTTTAATTGCCTTCGTACCGGAATTTGTGTTGGGAATTATTCGAAAAATATCTCGCTATGTCGAATAATCAACTTTATTGGGTTTTTCTTTACCCAACAAAGCAGATTAGACTCGACAGATTTAATAAATACATTCCTTTGTAGAGATGATTCAGGATTTCAGAATCGTGCATACTTAAACCGAAACTGTTTTACAAAAATGTCAAATCGACAAAATAATTAAGGTTGGTAGGTCAAGCGTCGTCGTCAAGTCGTTCATGTCGCATATCTACATAAATCTTGATATTAGGTCATGGTTACTTGAACATTTTCGACCAATAATTAAAGCAAAAATCTACATATAAAGTAGACAAGTGGACAAGCTCTGTTACACCCTGTATATTTTATTATTAAAAAAATGATACTTTAACAATTTCGTTCTTTCGTTTATAAATATAAATCTAGTTATTTATTTACTAGTTAATTTTCATGAAAGGGTTTATCGAAACGTCTTGTTAACCTATGAAATGATCATGCACCAATTTTATAGAACCACATTTATGTTAGTAGCCTGACCACGTGGCTATCCGAATGGATTTCAATATATTTATGATACCTAAGATCAGAAAATAAGACGAAAAAAAGTGAGAAAATAATTAAAGATTCCCCCATTATGTTCCACTCGCAGCCCACGCCTTGATTACGAAGTTGGTTTATCGCGAATGAGCCTCTGCTTTTAGCCATATCTCTAAAGAATTTACGACGTGCTTGGATATAAAGTTGCTGAGGAAAAGCTCAAATAAATCATATTCCCTTTATGACAGAAAGCATTTCTTTTCTCCCAGCGCCTTTTCTTAATTCTCATTATTCTAAGTAAAAATGTGCGTACATTCAAGCATTATTTTTTATCATAATGATCATAATTTGCATTCTGTTTTCGAGTGGTAGCTATTTGTTTATCTTTATCTCAATTTTTGAAAAAAGTATTCATTTTAATTATCTGTCAGAATTTTGGATGAAACAATACAGGATTATTTTATGTTTATTTATAATTATTTTTTTACTAAATATTTTGCAAAATTGCATATGCTGTTTGTGTATCGGAATGTATATTGCAGAATGCTTTACATTTTAAACTTAAAATTAAAACAAACAATTTATCTAAATTTTAATCAATATTTTTTTTTGGAGATCATCCGTTTTCATAAATAAAAACTACTGAAAACTTATTAATTCATGGTGTTAGTCATTACGACTAACATGGCTAATATTTTTTGCTTTCTCTTTGAACTATTGAGTGTATAGTGTTGATTCTTTTTATCTCTGTCAGTTACCGACAGAACGTTGAAAGAGACGGCTACGTCACGCTGGTAAATGCCGCCATTTTCGAAATACTTGATGTACTTGTTAGCCTAATCGACTAATAAAAAGCCACCGCGTAGAAAAAATATCAAAAGCCTTCTAGAGTTTAGGTGTCGTAAAATACTGCTTCAAAAATAGCTCTTACGGATGTATTAAGCTTGTTTTTATAGCATGAATTAGTTTTTCTTCTTCAAACACAGCAAAATTATTTTTTGATGACATTATAATTATAATTTATAGAATTAAACTTTGTTTACACCACTTTTTTTATTATTGAAAAAATTTATCATGTTTCGGAGCCAATCTTCGTTATCCTGACGAAGAAGCCATTGGCTTCGAAACATGTTGAATTTAATCAATAATAAAAAAAGTGGTGTAAACAAAGTTTAATTCTATAAATTATAATTGAATTAACTGTTGTTTTAAATAAAAGTTTGGTACAGTTATTTAATTTTGTTATGTTCGTTTATAAGTCAAATCTAGATAATTTCTGTTTTTTATTGTAAATCTATACTAATATTATAAAGAGGAAAGATTTGATTGTGTGTTTGAATTGAATAGGCTCCGAAACTACTCCGAATACTCCGAAACGACCGATTTGAAAAATTCTTTCACATTCAGAATCCTATATTATCCCTGATGAACATAGGCTATAGAATATTTTCAAAAATATTAGGGATCCGTATGAAAACTTCGATAATGTAACCCAACGTGTGAAAAAATTACGAAAAAAAAACCTTATATTGCGTACGCCGCGGAAATTATTGCCAATAGAGCAAAGTAATGTACTACAGTTTTATAGAGGACATTAATATCTACAAAAAAGTCTGCGATACCATATATCTAAGTATTACAGTTATGTAACAATAACTTATGTTAACATTATATGGAAACATTATTTTTTAGAGAACAGCGGACCCTTTGTTTTCCCTCACAAACTTATTTTTTACTTAATCCTTAACCCGTGCAACGCCAGGTACGACCAGCTTATATTAAAATAAACATACATTTTATAGGAACCCTATGAATGTGTTCCGTTAGAAGTTTCGCTGGAGTCAAGCCAGAGCATCTCCAGGAAAGTGCTCAATCGTCGTGGGGGTAAAAGACGTACTAATTATTTCATATGCGGCTGCAGAATATATGCACTCCTTAAGAGTATTTTTCTTTCTTATATGCAAGGAGTCATTAGAGTGCTATTAATGCAATATAAACTGTCAAAATTTCAAGACTTTTCTGCGTCATATTTTAAAAGTGGAATCAAAATAGTGAGAATATAATATACTTGATTCAATACTTAAATATTTAAAACGACCGTAATATAAACCATAAATCCCTAATCTTAATAATAATCTTCCTTTAAAGGTCCGTGTGAGGAACAAATATGTAAATCGTCTCTGATTTTAAATTATACGTTGATATTACACCATTTAATAAGAATACAATTAAGTTTTTCATTTCACTCAAACCCTGGTGATAACCGTACGGTTATCTCCACAAGCTATGCGCATCATGGAAAAGAATCTTTGCGGGGCAGCACATAAGTACGCCATTTTTTTAAAAATAATTTATTAATGTAAAATATTAACCAACGTATGCCGTACAGAGGCGGCAACGATAGCGATGTTGCTATCACTTAGCCTGCGTTACCCGTCAAAAATATAGTACTTACATAAGGACTTAACAAAGACGCGAACCATTTCATATTTTGTTCAATCGCCAGGGTTTAAAATAGTACCTTTAACTGCCGGCAGGGGAAATATAAAAAATGTTTAAATATTTTAATCAAAGTCATTATTACTACTTCATGGGTGTCGGCTATAAATATGTGAATACTTATTTTTAAGGAACCGGCATGTAAAAGTACCGTCATTTACGGGTTATAGCTAGTCTAAATGTAATAATTTCTTCGTCTGTCTCTCGGTCCGTAACATCTGCAACTCGCTGAAATTACAACTTTAAATATTTAGGGTGTGACACGCAATCAGCGTTGCTCTACTCAAATCACGCTAGGGTCGCTCCACCAAATTACACGGCCTTTACATTTTGTTATTATAATTTTACTATATTTATTTTTAATTTGAAACGAATAGCAAAAAAAAATGTTTTTTATTAATTAATTTTCAGCTTCAAAATTCTACAATTATTATGTGAGAAATATGACAAAACAACTCAGTGTGTATGTAATATAACATAAGGTTTAGTGAAAATCAAAATAAAAATGCACACAATCAAAAAATATAATCATTATATCAATATATTCCTATTAAAAGAAGTAATCGATCTAATTCTGAAAATAAGAGTGCAATTTTTTGTTTTCTTGAGCACTACAATTCATTCCTAAGAAAACAAAATGAAAGCTTTTTTACCAAATCAATTGATTAAATTACTGGTGATTAATTGCGAGCAAACAAACTGAAAAGAAATTTGAATCATGGAGAATATGGTGTAGGCTTCAAAGAAAATATCAATGTTATCTTGTAAGCGAGGCCTCCACAGTGGATTTACAACCCTTTAAATAATTCTGCTTCGCTGAAAGAATAGACTCGGCGGAATTGTTTATTAATGAGACCGCTCCCTTTCGTGGGAGGTTCTAACAATTATTTATTCTTCCCAGGTGTCACACGATCTATTAGAAACCATCCTTTATAAAGCTTGCTTTATATTTATACATTTTTATTAGTGTTTTACAACTTTTGTATATCTGTGTATCTTTTGTGTATCATAATTTCGCACGAATTATATTTTTTTCATGCAAATCTGTACCGTTCAACCGATCTACCTCAAATTATACTAAGGACCCGGCGGGTAACATATGTACCATTTTCTCCTCCCTTTTTACCCCACCTCCTCAACCCGATATATTTTCTATACAAATCTACACCGTGTGACCAATCTGACACAAATTTTGCATACTTATTCTTTAGGATCCGACAGGTAACATAGGCGACATTTCCTCTTATCTCCCCCCTGATATATTTTCTATGCAAATCTGTGCCGTTCGACCGATCTGACTAAAATTTTTGCATTCTTATTCTTTTGGATCTGGCGGGTAACGTAGGTGACATTTACCTTCCCCTGTTACCCCCCTCCCCCCATATTTTTTCTATACAAATCTTAACCATGTGACCGATCGGACGCAAATCTTTAGAAGCTATTTTTTAGGACCCGGCGGGTAACAATGGCGATATTTCCTCCTCTCCTGATATATTTTCCAAGCAAATCTGTACCATTCAACCGATTTGAACCAATTTTGCATACTTATTCTTTAGTTTTTAGCTGATAAAATAAGCGATATTTCTCCCTGAACATTCCATCCATTCCAGCCATTATTAAATGAACTTTTATTAGAAATTTTGGAAAACAACGGAACCTTTGTTTTCAGAACAAATCAAAACCTTCTTAAGATCCAACATAGATTCATAAGTCGTTTAAATTTTAACCTTTTTTCAAAGTAATTCAATATTATTCATTATCTAATTATCATCTATTAACACCCGTATTATTAAATGATTCACATATATACCTATATACAAAATAATAACTTATGAGATTCAAGAGATTGTCTTCACTAATGACTGACTATCAAAGTCTAAAAAAAGTCAATTTAATATGTAAGTATGTATGATTTATATTTGTACCTTATATTAAATTTTTAAAAATGTGTTAAAAAACCTTATTTCAAACTAAATCTTTGAAACGCCGGGTATGAAAGTGATTCTTGACTCCGGACATGTTTTATATAATAATTTTCACGGATTTGTAGGTAGGGTCCGAATAAAACACTTACAAAGTGTTATATTTTTATAAAATGGCAGAAAAATGAAAAAAAATTATCCAGGAAATAGTAATTATAATGCGTACAAACGAAGAAAAATCCTCTTTTTACTCCCTTTATATTAACTCGTGGCGTCGGCTTGCCGTCGAAAAAGGTTAGATGGATTTTTGACCCTTTTCCCGTGATTCGATCGAGCTGAAACTTTGCAAGCAGACTCGTGGCAACGATCAAGAAGATCTATCAAATTTTCGTTAAAAAAAATTAATAATAATAGTATAATTTTGGATTTTTAGAAATTTTAATGGTTTTTTCAAATTGGAATCATTACAAAAGTTTGATTACTAGGAACGGCGGCCCGGTAACGTCGCGGAATATTTTCTAAATTTGAATTACTCCGTCGGTATACATGAAAGGTACTTCACTACGAATTACGAAAATCTAAATTGACTGACAAATGTTTTCAGAATTTAATCTTCAAAGCATGAAGTTTCTTTTCAAAGCTTAAAACATCTGACATTTTAGAAATATATTAAATTACTGTAAGTTTAGTGTTATGCTATATGTTTTAATTCGTCTTTAATTGTTGTTATATTAGGTCCTTACATATGAAATTGGCGTTTAGTATGGGAGAAACATAAAGCCGATTTTTTTTTATTATAATATATTTATTTAATCAAAGTATGTACCATTGCTATCTATGCACTTTTGCCATCTCATGGGTAGATCATCGATCCCTTTGCTAAAAAAACCATTCGGACGGGAATCAATAAAATCTTTGAAGGCGGTTTGGACTGCCCCATCGGAGTAGAATTTTTTCCTTTGCAAGAAGTTATCCAAATTTCGAAAAAAATGGTAATCTGTTGGGGCAAGGTCCGGAGAGTACGGTGGATGTCTTAGACATTCCAATTGAAGCTCCTCTAATTTGGTAGCCGTCTGTTGTGCAGTGTGTGGTCTAGCGTTATCATGAAGCAGCAGTGGCCTAGAGCGATTAACAGCCTCGGTTGTTTAGCAGCTAGCTTTTCCATCATGGTTTGCAGTTGCTGACAATAGACATCTGCCGTAATCGTCTGGCCAGATTTAAGAAAGCTGTAGTGAACGACACAAGCACTAGTCCACCAAACGCTCACAAGTAACTTTTTTGGAGTCAATTTTCGCTTGGGGCATGGTTTGGCTGGTTCGGCAGGGTTCTGCCATTGCGATGAGCGCTTCCGATTATCGTACAGGATCCACTTTTCATCACAGGTAATGATTCGATTTACAATCCCTTCATTATTGTGCCGGTTGAGTAATGCAACGCAGCAGTCAACGCGCGTTTGTTGATTTGCTTCACTCAATTCGTGAGGTACCCACCTTTCAAGCTTTTTCACCTTACCAATTTGCTTCAAGTGGATTAAAACAGTTTTATCACTAACACCGCAGCCTGCAGCTAACTCGGATGTGGTTTTGCGATGGATCCGCTTCCACAATAGCCTTCAATTCTTCATTATCAACTTTGGTCTCCGGCCGTCCACGGGGCTTGTTCTGCAGGTCGAAATTTCCAGAACGAAAACGTTGGAACCAAAAACGCACTGTGTTTTCTTTTGCGGCACCGTCGCCATACACATCATTAATCCTTCGAGCCGTTTCTGCAGCACTGGTGCCACGGTGGAACTCGTACTCGTAAATAACGCGATATTTCAAGTTTTTCATTTTGTAAACTGAGTGACGCAAAGAAAAAAACAATTGAGGAAAAAACAAATGAATTATAATTTTCAAAACACAAATACATGAGTAAATAGCTGTATAAATTTGGATTTGGAATTCCTAACCAAAGAGAAGATATTTCAGATCAAATTTGCCAGTACGGCAAAACGCCAATTTCATATGGAAGGACCTAATATTTTACAAAGATAGGGATTATATTAAATACTTGGTTTTTATGAATTACTTTTTTTCTAGTAATTTTGCTCTATCAATCATTCTGCAAGGGATATTGAAATATTCGAGACAGCTAATAAAATGTACTTACGTCTAATTGTGCTCCGGTGGTTGTGTAGTTTCTGAATGGTGGTCTTCTTTCTCTGACAAACTGGAAGATTTTCGCTCCTTCCCGAAGCCACTCTACCTTATAGAGCAGGTCCGGCTGCACGTTGTGTTCGCAGTGCAACGCCACCGAAGATCCCCTAGCGACGTAGCGCGGCATCTCCAACGACACCAACACCTCACCACAGCTACCTGTGGACAAGGTAAACCATTCCATAAACGTTTCATGAAAAAGTTGCATGTATTATAGCAATACTCTCAAGAGCGTTTTTTTTTTAATGAAACGCGTTGTCAACTTCATAATGCACAAATTGAGTAAATTTGATATTGTAACTGTGTTCTGTTGTGAGCGAATGGTTGTTGATCTACTGTTACGGCAGTCGTAAACTTTGGAGTCCCATGTGGATGCTTAAGAAGAAGCACAACGGAGAAGTAATGAATATGAATCAAATGACTCTTGTGTGAACAATAAAACAACTTCTCTCAGATTGCTGTTTAAGGACTTACGGACAAAAACGAGAACGTTGTTTCATCTGGTGTACCACAAGGGTCTCATATTATTTTACTACCGCGTGGTTTGTAACTGATATGTTTTTAATTATAGTAAATAATTTGAATATTTTGTTTTGTTGACCTCACAAAAGCCTTTGACAGAGTGCTTCTAGAAGATGTTATAGATATCCTAACGGAAAAAGATGTACCACTACCCATCATCAAGGCTATTCATAACTTGAATACTAACAACAAAATGCGCATAAAAGTAAACAATGATCTATCGAAAGAAATCCCAGCCGCAGTAGGCATCAGACAGGGAGATAGCTTGAGCCCCTTCTTATTCAACATCATCATGGATAAGCTAATAGAAGATGTCAAAACAATGAATCTAGGCTACAACATGGGAGACAAACAGATAGATATAATATGCTATGCTGATGATGCGGTATTAATAGCCAACTCCGAAGACGATCTTCAAAAACTTCTGCACAAATTCCATATATCTTCACAAAGATTCAACATGAAAATCTCCGTAGCTAAGACTAAGAGCATGGTAACATCGAAACTGCCAATACCATGTGAGCTTGCAATTGACGATAAAATAATAGAGCAAGTAACGAGCTTCAAGTACTTGGGTGTCGAGATATCCAGCAGTAACGACCTCTACGAAGAAGTAAGAGAGCAAGCAAACAAAGCCGCAACTATTGCTGGATGCTTGAGAAATGCTGTCTGGAGAAACGAACATATGCTCAAGGAGAGCAAAGTGAAGATATACAAGACCTGTGTCCGCCCAATCATGACGTACGGTATCGAGACAAGGGCTGACACTACCAGAACAAAAAATCTCCTAAGAACAACTGAGATGAAGACTCTCCGACCCATTGCGGGACTGACAATCCGAGACCGAGTGAGGAATTCCGAAATACGAAGGACTTGTGACGTCGAGGATATTGTCCGATGGGGAAGATCTAGAAGACGTTACTGGAGAGATCATGTGGAGAGAGCTTGTACTGAGAGAGTAGTGAGCATAGCAGCGAACAAGCTGCCGTCTGGTACCAGACTCCCAGGAAGACCGCATAAAAGATGGCGAGATAGCTGGACATCTGTATCCCAGGAACAGGCTCCGAGCAATGACAGGACGCAGTCCTAGATGAAGCAGAAGAAGAAGAAGAAGAATTTGAATATGTTTATTCTATGACAATGCCAATGGTACGAAGATTCTAATAAAAATTAAATTTCAAAAACCTCTCAAATTAGAAGGAAACGATATTTCATATATATTGTATATTTCATTACCAAAATTACCTGAAAGTCGATCACTGAAGTGACAAACATAAATTTCTGATGAGATTACAATGGCGAAGCGTAGCTCAACTAAGAGTATAGTAGAAAGACCTATAGTGGAAAACCTATAGTAGAAAGATCTTTGATGCTAGGGTTGTTTTACTTGCTCGTATTTAATAAGTAATTATTTATAAATAATATTATTTTATAGTTTACAATATATAAATGTCAGTTCAGCAATTTATTCTCCACACTTTGAAGGTTTTCATGTTCAAAGGAACTTAATAACTACATAATTCAAAATTAACTCGATTTTTTCTTGAAAGTTTTAAACAAGCCAAAATAATTTACAGAATATTCGAGTACATACAATTAATTATTCACGGGACATAATTAAAATAAATAACAACCGTTGTGTGTAACATGAGTCGCGCGCTGATTGACATGAGCGCCCGGGCCTCATTAGCGATAAGTACAGACATGTGAAAGTAGAATAGTTGATTGCTAGCCATACATTAAGGTAAATAAATATATTTCCCTACATGAAAGTAAATATATTTCATATTATATGACTGGAAAATTGATTGAATAACGTAACGTAAGACATTCTAGGGAGCATAAGTGTAAATTATTTAAGTGTCCAAGGATAGGTAAGGTACTCATTTCATTTTAGTATTTTTTTTTTCAATTTTAATTAAATTTAATTCAAAAATGATAATTCAATTCGTACATGTAAGGATATTCAATTAATACACATTAGCAAGAATTTTTATCAAAGGTGTAGAAGAATCGTGCTTCGGAAAAACCTCTCAGAGTTATGGAACAGATCAATGTACAAAGTAATATTACTCAGTAAAGCGGTTGATCTTTCAACAGGTATAACCATAGGCATGTTGCTCCTGTATGTTGGAATGTGGAACAATCTGTGCTGACGCTGTCTAACCCTAGGAGCCCAATCTACGTCATTTTGACGTACACTCAAAAGCATATTCGCGACCTCTGTTGCATGCTTCTTTCGATCACCGTGACCTTTCGAACCAATTTAGTAGCCGTCGAGAGCTTACTGGAGCCGGCTGCGGCGCCTCGATAAGCACCACAATTTTATAGTAATCGCAATATTGCGCGTCAATTTGCCAAATGTTTGAACTTTGTGTATCTTTTGCATTAGTTTTATAATTTTACTGCAAGATGTTTTTTAGGATTTAACGTAGTATTTTGTTTTATTTCTAATACCAAACATTATTATAAGATGCATGGACAAGTTGGCGTCCTCTTGACAGCTGAATGTGGAAGATATAGCATCCATTTTTGATAATGATGGTAATTTTTCTCCGGAGGATACAGGCTCAGAAGAGGACGATTTGCCAGACATGATATTATTTACATCTTAACGAAAGGCAATGTTGATACTTTCGATCAAACGTGTTCCTCCATGTCTTCTAAAAGGAAGACAAAGAGGTGGCCCATGACGGTGTTTTATGGAATGCTCAACATAGATTTTGTAAGTTGTTGCATTATTCACTGCCATAACAAGCTGGCTAAACAAGACAAAATATTGAGTCGTAAATCTTTTATGAAAAAATTGAACAATGACTTGATTTCATCATGGATGCAAAGACGACTAGATGCCCCATTTTTTTAACATATTTTTGAGACCACCAGTGATAAGACAGAATCAAGAAAACGTCACTACTATATGTATTATACCTTTAAAAAAAGCAAATGACCAAAACTGCTTCAAAAGCAAAAAAGCCATATGCGGCGAACACAATATTGCTGTGCATCAAAAGTGATTATAAAATCTGAATAATAATCATGAGGATTTCAATTTTTTGTGCCATTTTTTGTGCGTTTACTTATTGTTTGTGGTTTAAATTTAAAAAAAATTTTCATCTCTTTTTTTTATTTTTAAGTCTAATTTAAATAAATCTGTATAGTAATAGATATAATAAAATAAATTTAACTATACTTATTTTTATTCTTGCACGTCACTTAGACGTATATTGGGCTTTATAGCTCGAAAAATATGATTGGGCTTCTAGGGTTGATGTTATTATTAGGAACTATATGTTCCACTATATAGAGCAATGCTTCATATAATTTCAGGATTTTCGATCATACCGCGCAACAAAAGATAAAAGTATGTAATAAAATACACATTTCTTCTAGTCTTTTAACTATTGTATTGAAGCATATCCTGGAGAAATTAAATGGGGTAATGCCAAGAATAATGATCATATATATTTGGTACTTTTTCTACCATAATCGAGTCTAAGGCAAGTCTACTTCTCATCGAAAAACCTGGCAGTACGCAAAACAAATTCAAGCATTCTCAATGCATTACCGCTGACCGTCTCTATGTAATCGTGAAATATCGGGGGCTCACAAATCTAATTCCTAGTATTCTTCATATTCAACGTTTGTGTTAAATTTAGGTCTTTCATTTTATAGAAAAAAGTTTTTTGGGACCTCGTGAATGATGTAAACGAAAACTTGGAAACATTAAAAATAAGGTTATTTTGCCTTCCTCATTCACATGTATTTGATATATCTGCTTGAAGAAGATGAAAATCGTTCATTGTTACCACCTCTAAGAAAAACTTTAAATTATCCTCTTATAATAGAAAGCGCGAGTTTAAAATTACATTTTTAATTTTATAAATAAAAATAGAAAATAAAAATTGACTCAGGTTGGAGCCTTGGGGGACACCCGAGAAAGTATAGAAACACTTTGTCGCCAATAGACCGAGCTGGAATAGACAGCGAATAGACAGAGCTGGACATCCGTGAAAGTATAGAAACACTATGTCGCGAATAGACCGTAGGAGACGAATTGGTTTCTATTTTCGAGGTAGCTTGACATTAATTTTAGCACATCATCCGAGAAACCGATTATTTTCATATTCACATTCATATATTTCGTTAGAATTTCGTAAATTATATTCCTCTACGTATATAAAATTATAATCAGACGATCATTGGAGATACTTATTTCAGATAGGTATATTTTCGATTCTTATACAGACGCATCTCCTAAATATGAATACAAATACATTAGCTTTTGTTCTGTTCACAACTATGAAATACAACCATTACACATTTTTTTATTTTAAGGTCTTCACGTAGTTTTTGGATATAATTACTATTTTTGAAAAACTAAAATATCTTGTGATTATTCTGATCGATGCGATCTTTATGAAGTTTGTTCATATTTTTAATCTTATAACGAATAACTTTTTACGGGAAAAATAATCCAATTTCACGAATTTTGGCACTGCGCTCCGTAGCAGTTTTTCTCTTGAATATGCAGGGCTTAGGTTAATATTATTTTAATGTAATCTTCTAATTTTCGCTTGTACATTAGTCAATTAATTTGATTCCTCTTTTTATTTTGTATTTTTTAATATTTTCTTTCTGAAATATTAAGAGACGTTATTAATATATCATTTTAATTATGACAATATCGCTGTTTAAATAATTTCTTGTGGTTAGGCCGAATTAAATTAAATAAATATTTAAGCAGCGATAGAATATACTATTTATATGTAATATTGAGTGTTTCATATAAGATAACGGTGTATTAAGAAAATCAAACGCATTTTAGTTTTGAACCGGATATTTCAGGATAGTAGATTTGTTGGAGATGATACCACATTTAATGTTGTAAATTATTGCTTTATGTTTTCTTGTATAAGGTTGAAGCGACATTCGTTGAGAGTGCATCAACAAAATTTAATTCACTTATATTTTAGCCTGACTCAGGTTTTTCAAAATATAAGTGAATACGTTTAAGCATTCTCGATCAGTCGAATGTGAATGCTACTTTAAAACTTATTTATTAAAAATAAAAGAAAGCTTACTTCTAGACGCTTACCTACAGTCTAATAATTAAAATGCTGAGAATCGTTATTATATTAAATATATAATTAAATAATTTTACTAATTTAAAAAGTCTAAATGACACGAAAGTGGGTAAGCATCCTTGTTACTTTTATTGATTAATATAAATAAAAGAAGTCTCATAGAGCTGAAGCTGCTTATATGGGAAATGTGTTTGGAAGTCTTTCTAGGATAGTTCAGGGCTTGCGATTGGTATATATTAATGACGACCATAGATGTTTCAAGCATACTCCATTAGAATATATGAAATAAACTGATTAAGAACATATGTAGGTACATATAAACAATATTTAAAATTTTCAAAATGTGTAGATGTTCTTACGGTGGAATCGTGAACATTGCCAAATAACATGATCATTTTAGCCAGTTCATATAGATCAAAAGCCTTGAGTTCCACATACGTTTTCCATATAAATGTCTTGGTTTCTATGAGACTTCTGTAATTTATCTTCACAAATATCTATCCGTCTATAGAAAAAATCCATTATTTGTGTTCTCAGAATATACATATAAAAATATAGTTATTTTTATAACAATAGTTCAAGTCAAAGTTTTCAAAATAAAAAAATAAATCATTTAATCTGATTTTATAGGAAAAATATTAAGCAAGGTACTATATAATATTAGGTCCTTACATATGAAATTGACGTTTAGTATGGGAGGAACATATAGTCGATTTTTTTTTATTATAATATATTTATTTAATCAAAGTATGTACCATTGCTATCTATGCACTTTTGCCATCTCATAGGTAGTTCATCGATCCCTTTACTAAAAAAACCATTCGGAAGGGAATCAATAAAATCTTTGAAGGCGGTTTGGACTGCCCCATCGGAGTTGAATTTTTTCCTTTGCAAGAAGTTATCCAAATTTCGAAAAAAATGGTAATCTGTTGGGGCAAGGTCCGGAGAGTACGGTGGATGTCTTAGACATTCCAATTGAAGCTCCTCTAATTTGGGAGCCGTCTGTTGTGCAGTGTGTGGTCTAGCGTTATCATGAAGCAGCAGTGGCCTAGAGCAATTAACCAGCCTCGGTTGTTTAGCAGCTAGCTTTTCCATCATGGTTTGCAGTTGCTGACAATAGACATCTGCCGTAATCGTCTGGCCAGATTTAAGAAAGCTGTAGTGAACGACACCAGCACTAGTCCACCAAACGCTCACAAGTAACTCGCGTTTGTTGATTTGCTTCACTCAATTCGTGAGGTACCCACCTTTCAAGCTTTTTCACCTTACCAATTTGCTTCAAGTGGATTAAAACAGTTTTATCACTTACACCGCAGCCTGCAGCTAACTCGGATGTAGTTTGCGATGGATCCGCTTCCACAATAGCCTTCAATTCTTCATTATCAACTTTGGTCTCCGGCCGTCCACGGGGCTTGTTCTGCAGGTCGAATTTCCAGAACGAAAACGTTGGATCCAAAAACGCACTGTGTTTTCTTTTGCGGCACCGTCGCCATACACATCATTAATCCTTCGAGCCGTTTCTGCAGCACTGGTGCCACGGTGGAACTCGTACTCGTAAATAACGCGATATTTCAAGTTTTTCATTTTGTAAACTGAGTCTCGCAAAGAAAAAAACAATTGAGGAAAAAACAAATGAATTATAATTTTCAAAACACAAATACATGAGTAAATAGCTGTAAAAATTTGGATTTGGAATTCCTAACCAAAGAGAAGATATTTGAGATCAAATTTGCCAGTACGGTAAAACGTCAATTTCATATGTAAGGACCTAATATTATATCACAGTGCACATAAAAAACAAAGGTTCGTAGTTCATGCGGGACTAACCACATAAATATGAATATAAAAACCCATTTCATAAATTACATTCAGTAGATTCTCTCGTATGTGCAATAAATACAAGCTTTTTCAGTTATTTATTTTTTTCCAATACTTTTCGAGAGTTCTCGAATATGACAGGATTTACGTGTTTGTAGTAAATGTAGCAACCGGCTGAATACAATGCTTGTACTCAACCTCACGGCTTTATATAAATGTTAGTTTCCCACAATGGATTCTATCCACAAAATTTATTTTTATTGCGAGTACACCAAACACAATGGTGTTTCTTTGACAATGGCAGTGCAATAAATCTGTCCGCAACTTTATGATAGGATACAGTGGTATTAAAATCGATAGACGTTTAAAACAGTCAATATATGGTCTATGCAAAATATATATATTTTTTTTATTAACAACTGATTTTTAGTTCCTTGCTTGACGTCTCTGTCTTTCCATATTCGCATTAGTTGCTTTAGGTAGTCGTATGCTTCTTCAAATGTTCCTTCTCCTGTTACGAGTATTACTAGTATTCGCGATCAGTGCACACAAATAAATTGCTCCTTAAAATACCTCGCATCCTGAAACGTGAATTTTGCGGTAGTTAATTTTCACGATCCACAACCAATATTCCATAAAATAATGAAAATGATTATCAAACATAATAATTTCGTTGTCTGCCTGTCTGTCTGTCTAGCCGTCCGTAACTTTGTGTAACGTCCGTTATTACATTCGAATTCACGGCTAAAAAAAACAAAATAAACGGAGATGGGGTTTGAACCCCGGGTCAGCAAACCCAAACGCATGTTGCTACCGCCGCCTCTTCATGGACTGCCAAAAAGATGCCATAAATATATACTAGGGCTTAGCAAAGATGCGAATCAAATGTTACGTCATTTTTAACGGGTTACAGCTAGTACTATACTAATATTAAAGAGTTAAGATTGTTATTACGGTCGTTAAACATATTTAACTATAAATAGTGGCGGATATTTTATACGAATCGTATGTTTTTCCGAGAAATAATTTGCGGCCTCGAAAGCAGTAATCAGTCCGCCCTCTACCTCTGCGAGTAAAGGTCGTCCTCTTGATGACGTTGAATAAACATTCAACGAAACGTCGAGAATCGTTTCTCGGAAAAACATACGGTTCGTGTAAAATATCCGCAACTATTTACAGTTAACTATACTATACTTTATGCGACTAGCAGGGGCGATATTGTCATTTTATTTGTTTAGATACGTAGTTTACCGATAATTTATCAACAATTATGGAAATATTTTGAGGAGATCATTAAAGCATTAAGATAAAAACAAGAAATTAAAAAATGTATACATATTAATGTAAATAAAATATTATAGAAGTTACTTTTTGCCAACGAGTTTTGTTTAAATAGTATGTTTTACAAATTAAGAATTTAAATCAAATAATAATAAACACAAAAACCGTAAAATAAAAAATGCTTAAAATGTCATAGTTTAGGACTGCCTGATGGATTACTGAAGGCAAAACTCTCTGTGATACTAAACTAGTTGAATGAATTGCTATGAGATAAATGATGTGTGTTAATAATTCTTTTTGAATATTTTCTTTATTGATATAAATATTTGCTAAATCGTGTTTTATGTTGAAAATGGTAAGAATGTTTAGGTAAATATACTACTAAACAAATACTCCTTGTTTTCATCCTAGTTTGAAAATATAACTAATTCACTAAATTATTTATATTAACATTGAAAAGTGATATTTTGTCGATACTCATAGAAAAATTGTAAGAATTTTTAGATAAATACAGCATGAAACAACTTTCTCCGATCTTGCGCGCAAAAAGCGTCTTTCTATATACAGTAGTTTAAAAATATAATTTATGTATAATTTACAGTGAAACCTCAGTCAACGAACTTAAAGAGATGTAGTTCGTTCCTTTAAACTTCGTAAACAAAAACAATTGTTCCCCTGAGAATGTATGTAAAATATAATAATCTGTTTAAGATCCCAAGAAAATATGCCTTTATTTTCTACTTCGTGCTTTAAATCCTATAAAAGCAATAAAAACATGGTTTCAACACAAAAAGATTTGGAAGTCATAAAACGAAAAAAATAAACGAGAAAAAAACTTTATTTTAACTTATCTTCCAAAATACAAAAAAGTATTGTTTGGAAAGGGAGTCTCCTTCCATCAAAACAACGAGTCCTTGAAGTTCATCAGCTTTCTATCTCACAAAAAACCTATCTAACGAAAATTGCTTATTTTTGCTTTTTATAATGTTGCGTAAATGAGATATGATATTATCATTTAAACAGATCTATAAAACGAATTATCGTGGTGATATTTTTTGCAAAACTTCGCATCTCACTCCGTCTCGTAAACATTTCGTGAATCGAGGACCTTGGAAAATCTTCGTTAATCTCTGAAAATAATATTTATCCGTATTTATGACTCCCTGTCTGTTCGTAAGCTGAAATCCTGTTTGCCAGCTGAAGCATTTTTTCATCAGGAATTTTATTAAAAAAAAGTGTCGTTTGTAAACCAAGGTTCCACTGTACTTGCATAAAAAATTAAAAAATGAATATATTTATTTATTCATTTATCTAATATTCATGGAAGACCAACAGCACAACAAAGAAGCATAGAAAACATTGATACAATATAGATGGCCAATTACAGGTCTCCACATTTAGAAATATGTTAGTAATGATAAATATTTATGAATTAAACTAAGGCATGTTAAAAATTATATAACAAGAGAGAATAAAAAATTTAAACAAAAGAAAAAGAAACTTAATAATTATCAGAAAAGCATAGGCATGTTAAAAAATAATACAAAAAGAATGAACAAGAGAAAAAGAGATTTAATTATTAAGTAGGAAAAAAATTCTGCACTCAAAATTTTTCTTAAAACTTAGGCATGTTAAGAACTATATAAAAAGATAGAATAAAAAAATTTAAACAAAAGAAAAAGAGACTTAATTATTAGCAGAAAAACATAAGCATGTTAAAAATAATACATATTATAATAAGGTTAAATTTTAGTCTCACAGAGACAAATGTTTTAACGCATATCATATGTTTAGCATCTGGTTTGACACGCAGTTAGAACGTTCGTTGATAACCCTAACATATGTCCATCTCTCTTAATCCGCTCTTCTTTCCTATTGCTCCGTCACCCCCTAGCTATACCGACGAAGGCACCCATTGGATACAGAGTAACAGTATAGGGCTGGACCAGTTACCTGAGAAGTGTGCTAGCGATCAGAATCCCATCGGTTCACAAGCCGTTTTTCTCTGCACGTCGCTGTTGAAGCCGTCCCAAAGACCGAATTGGAAGTGCGCGGTTCCTAGATCCAGCATGGTTGCGAAACAGCCTCTTTCTTGACCATAGAAGTCGTACAAAGTCGTAAGCCTGTGTACTAGCGAAGGGAAAAACTACATTTCAAAATGAAGACTACAACACACACACGTTCACCAGTTTGAAGACTACAAAGTGTATACTACAATTGTAGTAAAAACTACTTGAAGTGATGTAATTGTAGTACTACGAAATGAAGTGAAGTAATTGAAGTGAAGTAAATGAAGTGAAGTAATTGAAGTGAAGTAATGAATTAATTGTAATATTAATGAAGTGAAGTAATGAAATGAAGTAATTGTAGTAATAGTGAAGTAAATTTTTAAATGAAGTGAAGTATTTTTTCCCAAATAAAAATTTGGCGAGCTAAAAAAATAAAAAAAAGGTCAACGAGAAAATATTTAAGATAAATGACAATATTTTCTCCAAAGTAACATTTGGCGACCTAAAAAAAAAAATAGGTCGCCAGCCAGATTTTTTAATTCGATTCCAGAAAATTTTCAATGGGGGGGGTTGTTACAGTTTCCAGAGATTTCTTCATTTAGCTACATTAACTTCCCAAAAATTTCACGTAAAAAATGCACTATTTTAAGTATGTTTCTCATACTTTCGGTAACTTTGAAGTGTATGTACTTTGTAGTGTTCGCTTTGAAATGAAGTGTACTATTTGAAGTTTATACTTTCAATAACTTTGGTATTTGTAGTTTGTAGTGTTCACTACACTTCAAAACGTGCGAAGTGTGCACTTCAATGTAATGTAGTACTACATTGTAGTAGTGAGTACAGAGCGGACCCATCACTACTGTATACAAATGCGTCCAACTGCACAAGAAAAAGGGTAGGCCAGATTCATTCCTTTCTTTCTATCCATTACGCCATTTTTCCAGTTCGAGTTGCGTCTCAATCGAAAACGTACAACGTGATACAGTCCATTGAAGGGATAAAATCCCACATATAGAAGGGTATAGAAGTCTCTTGTATACGATGGCCCATGGCGGTGAAATCGTTATCAAATTTTTGAATGTTGTATATATTTCCAAATTGAAACCTTCCGTATATTTCAAAAAACTATGATAGTGACATCTGTACTCCTTACCATGAAATAGTATACATAGATTTCGCAGCTGGTTATGATACCTCTATTTTTTTAATGTATATAAACAGATTTATCTAAAATTAGTAATGTAAGCCTCGTAGGAACTCATTACTCCTACACGCGAATGATCTGATGGCGGTGCGTGGCAATACTATTTTTAGACATGATACAATGATACGGCCACTACCGCAAGATTACCTTGTTAACTAATGGGTGGGCTTAATGTATCCGTACATTAAACATAATTTTATTTTTATTTCCGAGCTCACCCGATTTTACTCGTGTTAAAAAAACATTTAAAAAAAAACGTTTGCATTTATTTAACAAATATTGGTTGTGGATCGTGCAAATTAACTGCCACAAAATTCACAAATTTCAGGATGCGAGGTATTTTAAGGAGCAATTTATTTACGCGCACTGATTACGAATTCCGGTGACAATGGGGAAATTTAAAGAAGCATTTAACTACCTAAAGTAACTTGGGGGAATATGGAAAGAAAAATTAAGCAAGAAAAATCAAATAAAGCAAAAAAGTCAAACAAGCAAAATTTAGTTTTTAAAGAGTTAAGGTTGTTATTACGGTCGTTAGACAAATTTAACTGTAAATAGTTTATATTGAACCGTATGTTTTTCCGAGAAACGATTCTCGACGTTTCGTTGAATGCTTATTCATCAAAATCATCAGGAGGACGACGAGGTTGAGGTCGGACTGTACGGTTCGTAAACATACGGTTCTTATAAAATATCCGCAACTATTTACAGTTAAATAAAATTTAGTTGTTAATTAAAAGAAAAACTAATATAATATATGTTTCATCAACCTTATTGATTGTTTTTAAACATCTTTCGTTTTTTATCCACTGTATCTTCGTAATTTATAAATAATTATTTCAATTTGTAAAGAATTCAAATATGAAGAAGGGGTGTGGGCTAGTTTGAAGTGCAGGAATGGGGTGGAAGTCAACATTGAAATGTAATGTATTGTAAATATAATATCAAAAAATGGGTTATGCATTCAATTTAATTAGTTATTAATTATATATTAATAACTAATTAAATTGTAACCTAAGGAGTCTTTTATTCACATGTTAAATTTAAATGCCATTTCCTTTTTTAAAAGTGTGTGTAGCTTCTAAAAAATTGATTAATAATTACAAGAATTTATTATTTCTAACACATCTGTGATTTTTTTTTATGTTTTTTAAATTTTGTGCATTTTTATATACACATATATATTATGCTGAATAGATAAAAAATGTTTTAAACATTTGGCTACCCAATTTTAAAAGCGGTAGTTACAAGCGTAAGGCCTCGGGTACGATACGAGTGGCGAGTGGCAGAGCGTCAATGAGCCAGAGTAGCGAGGGGCGCCGGCCACGATATAACTAAGCTTGCTATATATAACGCATTGACGCTGTGACGCTCTTCCCGAGGCCTAAAAAATACTCATTACAAATAAACGGCCAAAGAAGGATATTTCACGTTCACAATCCTGCAAAAAATCTAACCCTAGCAAGCTCCATCTTTGGTAGTGTGCAGATCGAAGTAAAGTATGTCATTTTAATTGCTAACAGCCTAGCATGACAATGGACGGGTCGTATTTCAAGACGCGGAGATAATCGATGGCCAAACACTATTCTAAAATGGTATCCATGAAACAAATAGCTCAAGGGACAGCCAAGGATCGACGAATATTAAATAGACGGAAATATTGAAACAGTGGAAAAGATTGCAGAATGACAAAATCTGATTAAAAACGATGATGATGATATAATAAATATGTTTTCGAGTAGCCCTTATAAAAGGGACCTTAATACGACCAAACATGAATTAAAAAATTACAAATTATGAGGTAAGTGATGCAAGTATTTTGGCCAGTTGCAGAAGAGTGAAAATGTTATCACTGATTCAGTAAAGACTTTTGTCCATAAATTTAGGGTGCATACTCGTAATATTTTGTAATCATAAATTGTAATCATAAAGTAATCAATTAAGTTAAATTATTGAAGCTATTTATATGAGAAACGTGTATGAAAGCCGTTTTACAGGTAGGCCCAGGGCTTATGACCTGTATGAGCTGGCTTGAGTGATCACTCTACACAATGAAAAGGTTCACCAATTCCATCGTAAGAATATCCACACATTATTAATTTTATTAAAGTTTCACATCTAAAAACCTTTCAATAATTTTAAAGGACTATGCTAGAGACAACTGTATCATGAAATATACAATTATTTCTTCGCTGGTAATGATACCTCTGTATTTTTAAAATAAAAAATAAATTAATCATTTAACTAAATATTTATTCTATGAATAATGTATTATTAACTTCATTAGAAACGTCAAAATACTATAGATTTTATTTTTTTCCTTCTTTTTATTAATAAAATATTTAAAAATATAGAGGGTCGTACACTGGATGCTCTAGAAATACTAGAAATTAATAAAGCAATCAAAAATAAAAATAACCTAATAAACATTCAAATCCCTGCGTCATCCCCATTGTTAAAATATTTATTATTACATGTAAAAATTAATTAGTGTTGTATACGTTAATAAATAACTACCCTCGCCCCCTCCCCCCCTCATTCCTTCTCCGTCATCCCTTTACTCTCTATTTGTCGGCCGTATTCATTTACAATTAGTTCTAATATTGCCTCTGAAGATGATGGTTGTGTCCATCGAAAGCGCTTAGGCTTATATAACTCAAATTAGTGGAATAAAACGTTGTGTATAAATCATTGTGTTAATCATGAACTTCCACTCTGTAAACGAAACAACGCTTAATTTATTATATTTTAAAATATCAAATGAATCATAATGGAAATTTTTATCAAAATTTAAAATAAATTAAATTTTAATAATTATTATTAATGAATTTTAAAATTAATTTAATTAAATGAATATTATTATTACTGAAATTTAAAATAAATAAAATTTTAACAAATATTATTATTAAGTACTGTTTTAAGTGTGACAGCTTTTTCGACTTACAAGGCCATTATCACACAGTGGGTATACCATGTACACAAATAAATACATAGTTGAAATAATTTAATATTGCATTGTCATAGGAAATACAAAAATGTTAAAAGTTTCAGTCTTTCTGGTCCGGAAGAATGATGATATTTCGATTATTAAATTTGAAGAAAAACAAACAAACGAAACTTAATAAACGTACATATAAAAACATTGATCACTATTAATGTCAAAACTTGATGCTCTGCTCCGATCGAATCATTTAAACTTCAATTTAACAAGCCCTAGCCGAGGTGCAAAATACACTGTTTTTATAAATTATTCAAGTTTAATTCAAACGGCAACTAGAGATAACAATACGTTTTTATACCCGGAAAACACGAAGAATATGGCGGATTTCGGTTTAGACTAACATCCAAGTGGCGCAAGAACAAAGCGCTAAATAATTCATTCACATTACCCGCTCACGCTTCTCACTCCAAGGGGTGAAAAAATGTTTTCGGAGAAATAATTTTAATTTCACCCTTAGCATTCTTTCCCCGTTACGCCGCGTGTTGAGTTTTCTACCGTAACAAGTACAGGCGGTGGCGTACATTCTTACAGACATGCCGAGCTTTAAGTGGGGATTACACCTTTGTTCATTATATATTAATTGCGCGGCAGTAATTGGATTTTCTTCAAAAGTATTCTTACAAGATAAAAATATTTTTTTACAATAATAATTGTATTAATAAATAATGCAAGACAAAATGAATCAATTAGACTATTCCTAAAGAATAAGTACGCAAAATTTGTCTCAGATCTGTCAAAAGGTATATATTTGCATAGAAAATTGAGTTTTGTAAGTATAGATTGTTTAAGACTACATTAAATTGTGTTTTCTTAAAACAAATTTATTCAGACTAATGAATCGATTCTTTCTCTTGTAATGTAAGACATTTAGAATTAAATAATAATGATGCCAAAAAATGTACTTTCGATAATATCATTTTGTATAACTTGTATTGAAATGAATGATTTTTTTATAATCGATATACTTTACTGCAATAATTGTTCAATTTTTCGCAAAAAAAAGTAAAATACTTTAAAAAATGCAAAAACCTTTGATACCGCATATCTCCAAACTATTGATATGTTTGAGTAATGGTTGCTTGAATTTTTTTACTAATAATCAAGACAGTAAAGACTTTTAAGTATTGTGTACTTGCTCTGTTACACCCTGTTTAATAGGAAAATCTATGATATGATAATTTATTACATAAAATAATGAATAATATACCTAAATTCAATAAAAAACTATTTTCCATAAATAGGAATAAGTAATTCAATAGTTTGCCAGTAAATATATGAACACCAAATTATTTTATTAATTTATTTTTATTTTATTTAATATGTAATTCAACATCCTTAAGCGTATAATGAATGTTCTCATTTAATATTACATTTTATGATAAGCTATTACAAGCTGTTAAAAGCCGCAATAACCGTAGAACTTGTATGAGAAGATGTATGAATGTGGCCGAAGCGAAAGTGGTGTGCCAGGATAGAAGAGTGTGGCGTTCAAACCTCTTTGCCTACCCCTGCGGTGAAATGGCGTGACCTTATATTCCCATCCACTAACCTTGATTTCCATGGGACATAGATTAAGAAAAAAATGTTAACTTAATCAGTAATATAAAATATATTGTAAAAATATATATATAAATGCATAATTGTACATTTGTACTCTTAAAAAAATAAGAACTTTACTAAAGTTGCGATATTTTATTTAGTTTAGTACAAACACAGGCATGACATTTCCATACATTTTGTGCATGATGGTGTAACATTGTCATCCAGGTAATATCGTTTAATGTTACATTATTATATTACACAACATTATAATCATACAATTAAAATGTTTAATCTATTTCATCAATGATCACAATAATTGCAATTGCAATAATATGTTTTGTTTTAATTTTGAATTGCCATTACATTTAAAGAGATCTAAAGACTTTAATAAACGTCAAAATGACCATTCAGGATTTTGGATTATGACAACCTATGTTGGCTATAATCCTATTTGGCCACATTCGCTAAAGTTTTCACTGAGATTAATCAATGCGTATTGCGTTTCAAATGTATTTTCAAAGCATGGTCAGTATACCTGGCTTTCTATAATACACATCACAAAATTCCAGCGAGTGTTAAATAAAGAGAACGTGGAGGAAACTGATGATGCGTGGTGTGGAGGCCACTAGGATTCTTCGTTTTGCAAATTACACATGGTACTATCAAAAGACCATTCCCTAGCTTTAAAGTCCGGTAAGAAGAAAGCGAGAAAAATTTGCCTGGCAAGCCCGTATTACCAGCCTCAATATGGTATTCTTTTGAATGCGGTCTAGCTATTCGAGTTTTTAACCTTTCGTGTTGATTGCTTATTTCAAACTAACTCTATCGTTGTCCTTCAAAAACGTTTTCAAATTGAAACCGCAACTTTAAAATCATCTGGCGCTCCTCGAACGACAACCTTTTTATATTCATTTTTCTTTACTCATGACAGAAACAACTTCTGAGGTCGTTGACGTAATTTTATTTAAACTAGGGAAAGGTCCAGATACAAAAACTTTTAAAGTGTATGTAATTTTTTTGTCTCCCACTCTATTTTCAAAATTTAACAATTGTTTGCAAAAAATTTTTCAACTACATTTACGCTGAGAAATATAATGCAACATCAGTCATTATTAATGAAGAATCAGTTGCTAAAGTATTATTAAAAGAAAAAAAAAAGAAAAATTATAAAAGAAGTAACGGACGTTACTGGATGTTATTCCGGACAGATAACGAAATTATTATTATTGGGATAACATACCCGTCCATGACCGCCTTAGTAAAATAGTACGATCAAAGAGATTACTCTTAATGTACGATATTCTAAGTCATATTTTTGGCTCCCACACGTATTTCTGACGTAGAATCCAATGGGGTTGCTTGTTGACCTTGTAACTCAATATTTCACGTAACGTAAAAAAATATTACTTCCCTTCTGAAGGAAGAACAAATAAATGTCAGCTGAAAATAACTCGGCCAACGTCAGTGTCAATTCATCGAAAAAGTTTCCTCTAAATTTGATTTTATTAAGGTGTGACGTGCATTAGATGATTTAGAAATTGGAATCCGCCGTAAACTATAAATATATAATGTCATTATGTTTGCATCTTGTATATAAATATATATGCTGTCATATATATATATATATATAATATATAATATTATATATATATATATATATAGATATATGTTAAATCTAAGGCTTTCACGGATATAATATATGTTAGTTCTCACTACTTTGGGGGTAACCCGCGTCAAATTCTGGTCGTCAGGACCAGTCGTCTGCCGACGTTTCGAACAGATCTCACTGTTCATCTTCAGGGCGCCTTGTCGATGAGCTGCTTCTCCAAAAAGCGTACAACCGTTTGGGTCCGGAGCTCACCGTCAAGTGAAAGTTTGAAAAATTCTGCGTCAGGTATTTGTGGAGGAGTGGGTTTCTCCAGCGACGCCGTTAATGTGTTTTGCTCGGCTTCTAGTAATCCGTATATTTACTTTATTATCGTCATTATACAATATTGAGAAGGTTGGATTTTCTAATTGCTTCGGTGTTTTCATCGTGATTTCTGGTTTATTATTATTAATATTATTTGTATTAGAAATTTGATTATTATTATTATGAACATCGCGTAGATATAAAAAATCGTATTTTACCGACGCCACACGAACTACAGGGACAAACAGACATACAGACGGACGGACAGACAGCGAAATGATTATAATTGAGATTACTTTCAGCACATGTGACTTACGTAGCACGCAACATAAAATAATACGCGTTACACGATCAAGATTTGCTCACGCTTATATTTCGATACACTACCCCGCAAATGTTATCAGCGAAACGAAATCCGTGAATAAAATAAATACAAGAAATCACCCGCCCCAAAGGCAACAACAACAGGTGCTTTGTCATTCGAGCAAACTTTGGAATTAAAAAATACACATCTTTCTGAAGCTTTCATCGTCGAAGGGAGAAATATAACAAAAATGCCGTATTCACTCCACATTCTTAGGACTATCTAAGCTTTTGAACACGGCAGAAATGCTTGAACCCGCCAAATGCTTTTACCCTCGATACGGGCGGGGTTTTTCGCTACAGAAAACACATTTTTTTACACACGACGAAAAAGCCTTTGCATGTCAGACAGCAATAGGTAGACTCCTTGTATACGAGGCCCCGTTTGTTGCGTGAAAATAGAGAATTTTTTACGATGGAAAATCGCGTATCACGCCCTCATTTACACGTAGGAAATAGAGGTTAGGAGATAATAGGGCTGTGTTTTTTGGCATCCGTTAAAGAATTTCTTATTGACTGCTCGTGTTTAGAATAGTGCGGGAGTAGTGTATCTACATACCTAATCATAAAATGATTATAACTATTCTAGCTTCTAAAATAATATAATAAAAAGTAATGTTACCTCATTTAAGAAATGTTTGAATTTGCCGCTTTATCAAAAACGGAAGCAGATATTTATTTTATATTTAATAAGTGAACTTTATACATATTACTGTAATGTCTAATTACATATAGAATAAAAAACGAGATTTTACAAATTAATTGTAGTTAAACTTAAATACAAAATTATTTTTTATAGACTAACATAACTAATTATCTCATTAATGTCTGAGATTAATATTAATGTAAGGAATACCATTATTATTCTGAGAAAACATTCGTTTGCAATTCATAGATCTGATGAATGATGTTTGTACATAAATACACCTACATTAATTTTCTTAAGGGGTTTGCATGGCTCGATGGATTACCACTTACGTAGTCGATGGTTTGTTTTCCACATCCAAAAAATAATAAACGTAATTCAAAATATATTTATCTAGAATGTACCGCATTTTATAATAAATAAATAAATAACTGGATAAAAAGTATTTAGTAGTTAATTTTCCAAGTATTGTATTGGCGTGTTTTTTTCTGCACTTCCATAAAAAGGTATATAAATACGCTTCGTTGAATAAATAAACCCAAACAATTAAAATTTGATTAGAATTATAAATATTACTAGCAGTTAAGCCATCGGCAATCACCGAGTGGCCGTTGTGCGGCTTTTAGTGTCTGAGATTAGCTATCGCTCATTGCATACGATATAGTTGTTGAAACTGGAAATGGCAACACCATGCACTGGATACTGCATTTTTGAAACAACCATAATATTTATGATTTGTCACCGTAGATGCTTCCGAGTTTGACACATTTTCAATCGCTTAATCGCGTATATATCATAACCTAAAAATTAAACATTATAAAATGTAATTGCCCGCAAAAAATATTTACGTAAGAAAATAAGAATTCCAATGTATCCTGCCTTAAAGTGACTCAAATGTTAAATAATGTATTTATAATATTTCTATTAATTAAATAATGTCTAAATATATTTTTGAAAATACTACAGACATATTTCCTTTATTAAAAAAATGATTATATTAATATTCAATACTGAAACTGAATGGAAAAAAATGCATTTAGTGCAATCATAATATGTATTTCCAAAATATTTTTGCAATGCTTATAAAATATAAAAAAAAGTATTTTTGTAAAAAATATTTTTATTGATTTAATATTGGCCAGTTTTGAAACCATTTTACATACATACGTTACTTGTATTTGACGAATATACAGTGTTATTGAATCTGGCTGATACAGTGTTATTGAATTTGTACGACAAAGAAGTATAGCTTTTAATGCACATACGTAAGTACACGCACCCATTTATATTTTACCACGCTAATGTTATCTTCACATGTTGGTCTGTTTGTCATTGTTGGTCATTGTCGAAATTTTCAATGTATATTCAAGCTGAAATGAAATGTTGCACACCAACATGAATTCTCAATGACATGAATCAATTAATCAATTAATCCATCATAATTAATAAATCAAATATTTGGGAAATTAGTAAATAAGCTCACCAAAAGATGACGCTAATTTTCTACCGGTGTGATTTTATACACTGAGTATAAATTAGAAAAATATATATATTCAAGAACACATTCATATTTGTGAAGTTGTAATTTTTCAGAACAAAGTTCTGTGAAATATTTAATACCAAATTAATTAATCAATTAGAAAGACATACAGAAAAATCTAATTCACGAAAAAATATATCCTAATATTTTTTCGTGAATTAGATTTTTGGGTATGTCTTTCTAATTGATTAATAAATTTGGTTATTAGAAAAATATATTTCATGGAAAAATATTTTTTTTAAATTACGCATTTGAGTGTTCTATAAAAAAAAAATTTTCAAAAAAAAAATTTCCTCGCTCGCAAAATAAAAGCGCTAGCGCTTTCCCTCCATTAAAATCAAGTTTTGCGTTTAAAAAATGTATTACTTTCATGTAATATATTTGTCTGTACATTTTTCAAAGATGGTCTTCTAAATCAGGTTGATTGGGCAATAAAAAGCGAACACTCACCTGTCAATTCCCAGCCGAAGACCAGAAGGAAGACTCCCACCGCGAGCTTGCCGGCGCAGAAGCAGAAACCCATTGTCATTCGTCAACGGCCCTTGTGGTCAGCGCTCGGGGAAAACCATCACTGGGTCGCGGGACGCTCGCGCGCCATCTCGGAGGCAATTTGTATCGACGACCGCGCTCCGCGAGCCACTCCACCGAGCACTTCACTGAGCCACTTCACCGAACCGCTTCGCCGAGCAATTATTACGCGGGGAGCATTTTAATGCACGCGGTACTCGGGCTGTTTTAATTTTGTTCTGTTGGAAAAAATAGAATTTTTTCAGCGTTACTTAAATACAAATAATAGGTCTGCATTTGGATGTAGGAGGATGTCTCCGAAACAACTCATTCCATTTCTTTCACATAAACATTTTCACAAAGATTTCACCTCTTCCAAGCACCAAAAATATTCAATACTCTTAACAGTACACTAAAAACTTGTAGCCATATTCTCGCGTATTTTTCTTCAAAAATGAAACTATGGCTGCATGAAAAGGGCATAGTTTCCATGCCTAAAACCTATTAAAAGCCATGATATAAACTACATTGGAAAAATACTAATCCTTCAAAAACATTTAATTTCATCTTTTAAAATACTTTTAATTGTTTTATTTTATTAAATATCCTATTCAGATCATTTTTTTTCCTTTGTCTATAATATATTTAATTAACACCATTATTAGATTGTAAACATTTAATTATTACTATTACTTAATTTTAATTGGCAATAAGATTGATTCACAAATGTTATATAAATACTAAATATTCTTGAATATTATAGTACTGGAAGAGCACTGTCTGCTATAATACAGTAAACTACTAGTGTAGTAGGCAGGGCGTCAAATCAATTTAGTGTTTACTTGCTGTCAAGACTCTCAGCGAAAAAAGCTCAATTTAATTTTGTTAACACTGTGAAATTGTAAACATTTGTAACATTGAATAAACATTGAATTGAATTGAATAAACATTTCGAAAATTCTTTCACGAATATTTAGAATGGACTTTTAGGGTGGACATAGGTTATAATATTATCACGTTAAAATAAAAGGGCTTTTCGTGGTGACCTATTTTATAACTAGAGTAGGAGAAAAAATGGTCTAGCAATGTATTTTTAGGGACGCTGCCTTAACAGTACGAGATATCTAAATACTTTCTTTAGAGAAGTTGTAGAATTCAAAAAGTTATGTTAAAAGTCCGAGACAACACATATCTATATGTTAAGGTTAATACACAAATTAATAAAATATTACTAAAAAATCTGTATTGTATGAAGCCGTGCGGGTAAGCTAGTCTCTTATATATTAAATATATATATATTTTTGTTCATCCATCATTACAAAGAGAAAATCGAAATATTCTGAGATTTTCATGGCCGTTCTGTATTTCGTGGCTTAGTTACTATTATGGGACTCCTTTGCAAGGTTTTCATCAACGCTAGCCTTTTGTGCAATTTCGCAATGACTACCTACTACGTACACACAAATATTTCGATTTGCTCATCTCGTTATTGGCGAAAGCCAATACCGAGATGCTTAAAAGAATTTACGCACTATCTGAACCTCTGGTAATGTCGATTGGAACATAACCATCGTTGGATCTAGAACGGCCTATAATTATGTACAACTTTCAAGAAACGTCTATAAACGCCTGGAATAAACGATAAGCGATAAAGACCTTCCCTTAAGCAGTAGAAAAATCTAGAAAGTACGAAAATACCAGCATTTGGATATAAATATTGAACCAAACCACATGCAAGACGACGGCCCGGTGTGCCCAGTCAGGAAATTGCGAAACGACAGATATCGAGCAAAGCATCTCAGTGATAATTTACGAGTGATATATTTCGAAAGTTTAATTAAAGAAAAGAGTTAAGTTTAATTCGTTTTAAGCGACTTTCTACAGTGAATAGTTAATTTGTACATTTTATCTTCCCTTCTACTCCCGTCCCACATTCCCCTCCACCCTCTCCACTCGCTATTAATGTATGTTAAAGTAAATTTTTAAATTCAGTGGAAAATTTTTAAGATTGTTTTGCTGTTAATTTTTCCCTAACAAAATAAATAAATAAACACACAAATACACACACTCACACAAACTCATTATTGGACATGTTTTTTCTTATTTTTTTATCGATTGTATATATGTGTTTTCTTGTAATTGGCCCAAAACTCTGTACAACAATTATTGTTTTTTTTTCAAGATTGATAAATTATATGGCTGTAAGAAAACCAATAAATGAAAATAAAATTTAAAAAAAATTAATCATTAATTAAAAAATCGCTAATTAATTTCCAGTATTGTCGTTCATTTCTCCCGTTGCCACAATACATGACAATATTTATAATTCAATAAATAGTAGTTTTATACAAAGTACTTTTCTTTTATTCTATATCATATCATATTACAACAAAGTTATATTGCTATTATTGAAGAAGAAAATGTTTATTGCAATTGTAAACAAGATTTGAAAATGACACATTTGCGTAATAATTATTCCGATGCTGCATTTTATATGTGCGACAAGTTGGAAGTTGCAATTGCTCATTAGTGAAACCATAAACATCGACGCAGTAATATGATTACCATACTGACAATGCTAATTAATATACCACATGTTTTCAAATTAATTTCTACTCCAGCATAACGCAAGTGTGCACACCAAATATCAATTTCGTAATTTCTCCGAAAGCCGGAACAGGATGTTCATACTAATGACCGCGTCGTAATTCCGGGCGATTTCAACGTCCGCGTTGTCGTTGACGCTTTGACGGGAAACGGGATTAGCGGTACTTTCGACTAATCCGACATAAAATATGCAAGGCACGATGATTCTAGATTTATAAACGGGTGCCGTATGATCTGATCATAGCCCAAACACTGTTTTAGATTAAAAATACGACACCTTTTAGGCATATAAAGCATCGTTACAATAACGTTACAGATAAATCATTTTTTGTATTCCAGTATTTCATATAATACTAGCTGTGCCCGCGCGGCTTCGCACGCGTTTGTTTTTTTTGTTTAGACTGTATGGATTGTTTAGATTGTTTGGATTGTCATAGAACTTTCGCAAACATTCTCCTACCAGAACTTTCAAGAAATTTATTGAATGTACAGGAACCTTCTCGACACACCAACACATTCCACCACTCTGTTTAGAACCTTAGAGAACTTTCGGAAATTTTCCAGAACTTGCTAGAGCAGGTTTTTAAGGAAACTTTTAGACTCACCGACGCAGTCGGCGCGCCTATTTTGAAACAATCTGAAGCATTTGCGGCCTTCCCATAACAAAAAAATGTGCTAGAAAGCACATTTTTGGCACCCACTCCCACCCACGCTCAGCCACCCACACCAAACTCACATATTTTCGATGTGACACCAAAGGCTATCCACCACCGTAACCACCGGTGGGTGGTTTGTCTGGTTGTGGAGAAAATTTGGCGGGTAGGGAAAGACGGGTTTCCTTTTATATATATTGATTATATTTTATGTTCTAAACTCACTAATTCAAAAAAAAAACTTTAGCTTATTAAATAAAATGCATGCAAGCTATCATTTTTCTAGATTTTTAAGCGTTTAATGTTTAAAACTTGATTAAAACTCTTGTCTGGAGTGTGCTGATGTATGGCAGCGAAACATTGACCATCGGCCAGAGCATGTCCGGGAGGCTAGCGGCCTTTGAGATGTGGTGCTACAAGCGCATGACGAGGATCCATTGGTCAGAACACATCCGAAACGACGAGGTGTTGAGCAGGGTGGGCGAAAAGAGGTGGCTCCTGAACAGAAAAACGAGCAATGTGTATAGGCCATAATATAAGGCATCTGGGTTTGCTTTTTACCATCGTCGAGGGAAACGTTGAAGGCAACAATCGTAGAGGCCGCCCAAGATCAAGCTACGTAGACCAGATTATCGAAGATGTGCGCTGTAGCACCTACCAAGAAATGAAAAGGCTGGCAGGTGACAGAGAGGAGTAAAGAAATCAAGTGCTTGTTGCAGACCAATCCTAGGATTGCAACCCAAATAAATGTTTAAAATGCAGCAGGGCTGCATTTAGATTATACATGTATTTTTCAACATATGCAAGATTTACCCGTTTAGAAATTTTATTTTCATATGTATTTTCTCGTTATCGTTGTAGAGATTATTCATAATGATCATTAAATGAGGTAAAAATATATTTTACTTCTACACACATGACTTTAGTTATAATTCAGAATATTTTGAGTATGTCCAAAATTTTCAGAACAGAACTGGATTGTTGTCACAGGGACATCAATAATCAATTAGGACTTACTTTTCTGAAAAATTTGGACATACTCAAAATATTCTGAATGAAAATACTGGTAAAAGAAGGAGTTTAATAAATCGAAATAATATTTCTAGCGTATACTAGCGTAATGGTAGAAATTCGGATGAATTCCATTAGACAAGATAAAGTATATAGCTAAAACAAACTCCAAAAATCAAATATAGATGTCTAGTCATCTGTGGTCATTCAAGGGGAATGAAAAAGCTTTATGGCCGGCCGCGGTGAGGATCCTTGCAACTCACATGTGAAACATGCCGTATAATTGAAATATATACAACTTCCAAAAAATTAATAGACATGGTATTCTATCGTGGGTGGAAATGGCGAACGTTAAATATGTCTTAAGCGATCACTTAAGCTAACCGTACGATAGATAGGTCGTAAGTCCTATGTACACCCATAAAGAATTCTATACCTACTCTCCATTAATAAAAAAATATATAGTTTCGTCTCTGTGAGACATCTATAATATACATTAATTGATTAGTTATAATTTTTTATTTAATTACTCGATTATTGAAATTATGATTACTCAATTATGAAAACAGCTGTTTGAATATTTTACACTTATTTTAAGTAACAGTATTAATAAAATTACTGTCTTCGTTGGAATGCAATATATATATATATATATAAATATATATAAAATTCATCTACAAAAAAACTAAATCAAAAGAATATGTTGGAGAGCAAAAAAAAGTTTCAACGAAATAAAAAGATTTATGAAAGTAGATGAGTCAAAAATAGTATTTCAGGATTCAAGTTTTTGGCTTTTTAGAATCCCTGCTTACCCTAGCAAAAAATCGTGATAATTGGTATAGTTATATTTATTAATTTAGAAAAACTTTTCATTCATCATTCTATACAAATTGTCTCCCTTAACCTTTAGTGATCTGGATGATAGGTTTTTTTGTATTTTGTCACACATTATTGGTCAAATGTAGTAGCTCAGATAAGAAAAAATAAAAAATTAACATGGAATATTTAGATCTATACTAGATTTCGCCCTTTTAGTTATGTACGAGAAGCGAAACCCTATTGCCATATTTTCCAATAACACATTTCCCAGTGATTGTCTATTTAAAATATACAATCTCACGCTATCATTTTCTTGTTAAAATTTATAAGCAGTTTCATGCGTTTATTCGCATTTTTTCAAAGGGAACAGTGTAAACACAAATATGGGAAAAGCATTAATCATGTTGAAGAAAATATTTTATGCAACGCTCAAATTTATCAACGTCAACGCGCTAAATCTTCCAGTAGGGTAATATTTCGCCGTATTTATTACTGTTTGGACAAGATTTTACTTGAAAGGACGATCGAAAATTTGTTAAAATATGTACCCTCGTATTAATGGAGAGCTGACAAATTTAATAAACGTTTTCATAAAATAAGATTATCTCCTGTCGTATTTTACTATGCTTCACAAGCGCTGCTTTAGTAAATGTAAAGCAGCGAGCAATGGCGATGGAATAATGAATTAAATAATATTATAATATAATTTTCAGGAAAACATTTTGTACAAAACACTATTTTATTAAATTATGTTTAGGACACTATGGTTCTTACATCAAGATACAATAAATACCAACATTTTAAATCGAAGCATAAAGGACTAAGACGTGTGGAAAATCTTTGGTCGACTATGGTTCGTACATCAAGATACAAAGAATACCAAAATTTTAAATCGAAGCATAAAGGACTAAGACGCTTGTGTGGAAAATCTTTGGTCGATAGAGTGAGGAATGAACAAATTAGAAGTGAATGCAATGCTGGCTGTAGTGTGGTAGATAGAATAAAGAAAGGAGTGCTGAGATGGTTTGGTCATGTGGAACGTATGAACGAGGAAAGGATGGTTAAGAAAATATATGAGGCGAATGTTGAAGGCAACAGGAATAGAGGGCGTCCGCGAAAGACCTGGCACGATCAGGTACTACAAGTATTTGAGGATAGCCCTGTTAAAAGCCGCAACAATCGTAGAACGTGTATGAGAAGATGTATGAATGTGGCCGAAGCAAAAGTGGTGATAGAAGAGTGTGGCATTCAATCCTCTCTGCCTACCCCTGCAGGGAAACGGCGTGATGGTTAGTTAGTTAGTTAGTTGTTATTAAGGTCGTTAGACATATTTAACTGTAACTGGTTGCGAATATTTTGTACGAACCGTCTGTTTTTCCGAGAAACGTTTCTTGACGTTTCGTTGAATTCTTACTCAACGTCATCAGGAGGACGACCTTTACACGCGGAGGTAGAGGGCGGACTGATTATATGCACTCTGTTGTGGAGTGTTGACTTCTTCTACAATAGAGGTCGCCAGTGTGCAATGTATACTAGTTACGTCGGCGGATTTTACTACGACGTCTCTCAAGGGTTGAATCAATGTCGTAAGAACAGGGCGCCAAATACTTGATGGTTTGAAACTTTCATCTCTATTGAAATTGGAATGTTTGTGTATTTTAACGGACTCCCTCACTAATCTGGGTATTAGGTGCAGTTCTGTTGATAAGATTTTTGTCTTGTCAAATCTGATGAAGTGACAGGGATTCCCTTTGGATGCATGTTCGCAGATTGCCGATATATTGGACTTGTTGTTTTTAATTTCTCCAATATGTTCCTTCAATCGTGTAGCGATATTGCGTTTAGTTTGTCTTATGTAGAACGCTCCACATGGAACTCTGTATACACCTAAAGACTCGAACGGTGTGTTATCTTTCACACTACCTAACATACGTAAGATGTCTCCTACCTAACATTTGAGCGGTCGGTTTGAATTCGAAAGAAATAACGGACGCTACATGAAGTTACGGACAGACAAACAGACACATAGACGGACGGACAGACGGACAGCCAACGGAATTATTATGTTTGATTTTGCGCATGTTTCAAATCGATTTCCAGCATTCTCGACAGCTCGTTCCGATAAAGGACCAGATAACTAATGGAAGGTGATTCTCATATTAATTATCTATAATTGTATCACGCTAGACATCTTCTGATATCTCCATTTGGTGGTTGGGGATGAATACGTCGATCGCTGTGATCACTCATAATTGTATTCGTTCCGGTACAAATCCCCAGTTTGATTGATTGCGCATCGAATTGGAGAGCTTTGTGATGGAATTGACTTGTTGATCCGCGTCTTCATCCCTAAATTAGAGTCATCATTTGGAGAAATTGTTTCATGTCGAGCGTTGGAAGGGCACCTTTAATTTACGAATTTAAGGGTTAATGAACTAGAGTTGCGTGTTGAGTTGTCTATTATCACATTCGTTTCATTTTAGAAGCAAGAAAGGTCATTACGTGGATATAGTCTTTAACTATTTTTCTATGTCGGAGAAAAAAATATAGCTATGACGGAGAAAGGCCTTAATAGGATGGACTTGAGCTATACACAAATACAGTGAGACTTGAAAGTA
This sequence comes from Agrypnia vestita, assembly GCA_016648135.1. Classification (NCBI taxonomy): domain Eukaryota; kingdom Metazoa; phylum Arthropoda; class Insecta; order Trichoptera; family Phryganeidae; genus Agrypnia; species Agrypnia vestita. The sequence continues at coordinate 19,366 of JADDOH010008067.1, read as the reverse complement.
TTGCAAGACAGGTTATATAAAAAAGGTTTATATTTTGTGCTTTGTGTATCTCATATAAAGTATCATTTTGTACATTGAAAATTGAATTAAATAATTTCGAGTTTCCAATCATCCAAACAAAAATTGATTTTTTTCAAATATAATATTTTAAGCGCCTAATTCTAAAACCGCCTAAAACGGATTTCTGATAACTTCAATTATTGCCTTATGCAATATGCAGTTTTGTAGATTTTTTGTAATCTACGTGCAAAATACTTGAATATATTGAGACCGCACGTTTAAAATTAGGGTTTGTTGGTTATGCCTGTTGGAAAAGCTACAGCTATGCTGAACAAAATCACTTTGGGTATTGATATATTTCATGTGTCTGAGGAGGTTTTCCAAAGCAGGATTCTCTTACACCTTTGACTAGATTGTTATTTTTATTTTTGTTTTGTTGACCAAATTGATATTTCATTTTTAATTGTTATATATTATATATTATATATGTTATATGTTCCTAAACATTCAAGTGTCAAACAACCAAAATATCAATTGGATCAGTGGAGTCCTGTGTAATTCGGTAGTTCACTGCCATATCTTAAATTGAAAGTGAATATCTTCATAATATGTATGCATTGAATTTAAGTTTGTAATGTTCATATTATTGCATAAATAAATTGAATTGAATTGAATTCCAAAATACCGCAAATAAGTTTTTCAAATATGCGTTTTTCATGCATAAACAAAACTAAAATCCAACATGAAATCGTTTAAGGTGATTTTTGAATTTGGCGCAACATTTAGAGACTAAGCAAATTCATCACGTGTCGCTTCAAAATATAATAATGTAGGTAATTAATCTTTCAAACTCTTAGTAAAAATTTGTGTTTTATTATATGCACGATTTGCAAACTTCCAGTGAATTTTAGTTGTAGTACACTACTGTCAAGAGATACCACCATTTTCAATCAGGTTAAAATTTTTTTAAAGATCTTTAATATCTACACTAATGCGTAGTTATAGTGTCCTTTAAATAAAAAAAACTAAAATAAGTGAAAATGTTGATAAAAAACGTACCTCAATTCAATTACAATCAGGGAAATTGTTAATTTTGACCTGAACAGATTTGTCAAAATCGCCTATTTGTCGCTTTTCGAAAATTGATAATTCTTGAGTATGTAAGGGAATAAATAGTGTATTATCATCCACTTGTGTTTCAGGATAGTATGCTTTTGAGCTAGATGTGTAATTGGGCCGTTTTTTTTTTGGGTCACCTTTATTTATAGCTTGTTAGTCTACTCCGGCGGGTTCTAGTCACGCAACCCCCCAATTTCAATTGTCATTGTTTAAGTTAGTCTCGACTGTGGTAAACAAATATCAAAGATTTATTTCATTAAATTTATCTTACTAAAACGATTATAAACAGGAAAGGGAGTAAACATACCCACGCACACTTATTTAATTTGTGCAATAGTCCAAGAAAGATCGCAAATCACAGAACCACATACGCCGAATATGAACAAAAATATTTCCTTCATTTAATATGTCCACGAATATCATGTATCAGTCATCTTTGTAGTTTGTCAGCAGCACAGTTATATAAAAAAACATACCAAGAAACCGAATGAAGTCATGAATACATCTTATATAATACTAATGTGGATTAAACTGTAAATAAATGTTATCTCGATTGTGTTAATAACAAATAACATCAAAGGTTATTTTGTTTCATTTATCTTACAAAACGAAACGAAGATCTATTTTGCTTGTACTTTAGTGTAACAAGAACGCGAATCACAAAATAACATTCGCCAAACAAGAACAAAAATATTTGTTAGAATTTACTTCATTTAATATGTCCACGAATTTCATGTACCTACCAACCGTCTTTGTGCTTTTTAAGCAGGACAAATATATAACATAGCACGAAACCGCCTAAATTCTTGCATACATCTTTGCGTGGATTTAACTATAAATAAATGTTATCGTGTCCCTTTTCAGTTTCATTTGGAATAAGGCTAGTTTTATAAACGTTTTCAGTCCTGAAACAAATGCTATATAACGTGATAACATAACAATAGAAATTAAGCTGTGCGACATGGAGATTATAAATAATGACGTGCATTAGCTACAGTTTTGTTGGCAAGTGTATAAAGTAGATTATGAATAGGTACAGTTTTACGTTTCTGAAATTATACCACTTTTAACAACGGTTCCACAATATTAAATTTAATGCCATTTCCGTAGACTGGTCGTATTTTTAAATATGCATTTTTTCAGTTTTTTTCTTAAAAATTGATGTAAATTATATTAAATTTATTTTTTAAACATCGCCACAACTATAAACTTATAACATTATATATAATGCACTGAAGATACAAAAGAAGAAATGAAAATTAAAAAAAACGAATATTAAATACTGAATTGGTTTTATACTAACAAACATAAGGTAAACTCATCATAAACTCCAAAGACAAATTCGATCCGTATTTCATATCATTTGTAATGACTGTTCGATATTTTATATAAGTAAAACGTAATAATAATAATAGGTTATTTAAATATTAGAATAAAAGAACTCTTGAGATGTTCATTGATAATAACATTCTCGGAATTTGCGAACTAACTTTTGTAAACCATTTTTTATTAACAACACACATTTTAAAATGAAAACGATTTTATGACTCTTTATGTAAAGAATAGAGGCCATAGATTGGATAATTTATAAATATTAAAGAACAATTTTAGAAATAACCCATTTTTACATATCTACAATTTTTCCAGTGTCTTCCTCACCACTACTATAACTTTAGCCACGCCCCCATTCAAAAATCGACTTATTTAACAAAATAAGTATGGATAATTCAAATTCGTTCATCCTGGCGAAGAAACAGTGGTGTCAAAACCAGTAAAGGTAAAGTTACTCCAAGTAACTTAAGTTTTTAATTAATATTACGAGAAATACACAGAAAGGTTATAGATTTTAATATACATAAAGGAAACCTTTAAAAAAGACGGCAATTAATTCACCAAATAATACAAGAATCAAGAAGTTAAACAAAATGCCCAAAATACTAACAGCTCTGAAATTGAGAAGACCGAGATGAATCAGACAAATTTTGAGAAATGAGAACTCTAGGAACTTCCAATGATACCTACTTAAAGAAAATACCTTAAATCGACTACACAGCCATCTAAAAACGTATGGAAAAATACAGTGACAAAATATGCTGGTTTCGAATAGATTTTGGCAAACAGGGGGTGCCTTGTAGATGGATAGAGAAGATACACTATTAGCAATAGTTCCCTTTATCGGCTCTACACATTCGCCATCCTTGTTTGACATTTTTGTAATGTTTCCGTGCTCACCGCCCCACTGACGGGGAGGCGTACACACAAAACCTCTTTTCTGCCTCCGAGGCGCAGAGACAAATGACAATTGAAACATACTTATTATCCGTTAAGTGAGAATTAGAAGTGGCATATATACAAGAAATGTTACAGTAGAAAATATGAATCACAAAGTCCATGGTGTCCATTGTGTGACCAAAAAAAGTAGATGGATAGCGTCGAATGATGATGATGAAATAGTGACAAAAGCAAACTTTGACACCCACCAAGAATTAACAGATACAGATATGAAGAGCCAAACCGATATGCAAAGTGTTTAATTACTACTTAATCAATTATGATGTGATTGTTAATAATGAATTCTTAGAACAAGGGAATGAGTTTGTGTATTTGGGAAGTATGTTTAATAGAGACGGCAAGGCTGAGAAAGATATGGTGCTCTGAATGCAATTATGGCCAATAAGAACCTGTCAAACGAAGCTAGACTAGTGGTAAATAATGGCATTCTAGTGCCAACTCTGATGTATGTAAGTGAAGCTAGGAATCGACAAAAAAGGAATGAAAGCAGACTGAATGTGGCTTAAATGCTGTCACTTAGGCGCTTATGTGGAAAATCTCCGGTCGATTGATGAGGAATTAACAATTTAGAAGTTAACGTGATTATAGCTGTAGTATGGTAAATATAATGAAAAAAGGAGTGCTGAGATGGTTTGGTCATGTAGAACTTATGAGCGAGGAAAGGATGGTTAAGAAAACATATGGGACGAGCGTTGAAGGCAACAGGAACAGAGGGTGTTCGCTAAAGACCTGGCATGATTAGATACTACAAGTATTGTAGGATGACCATGTTAAAAATCGCAACAACCTTATAACATGCATGAGAAGATGTGTGAATGTAGCCGATGCAAAAGTTTTGTGCCAAGATAGAAAAATATGGCGTTCTATCCCCTTTGCCTACCCCTGCGGGGAAACGGTTGATGTTTAGTTAGTTAGTTAGTCTTAATTAAAAGAGAGAAATTATTAAACTGTTTGAACCATATTACTTATCATAAAGTTATTGAACCAAAAAGTATATTAATATGTCGACCTCCAAATCCTTGCCCACAGAAAGGCACGTAAAATTACCAAGCGAGATTGGATATGTTTTTGCGGCACTGAAATCAAATAGAAACACATGTCTATGTGTTTGTATCGGGCCCCAAATATCGACATGTTTGCGATGGTTGTCGCTTTTTACTGACCAATATCCAGCAAATGGGTGTGAAATTGTGGAAATTTCATTCATTACGATAAAATCATGTTGGAAAACGATTTTATTTACTATTTTAATTTAAGTAGCAACACAAATGTTTTAAACATAAAACACATTGTTCGTTGAACTTATCATTAATTTTAATTTTTACTTATTATGTTCGTGGTCATAAATAAAATTGAATATGCTTTTAGAACTATAAAAATTACTGAATATTGTATTTCTTCGCAATTTATTTTAAATTGTTGTAAAATAATTTATACATGTAAAGATATACGTATTGAAAAAATACATAATGAAATCCGGGAAGACGAACTTTAACGTTACATTGTTTTTTCAAGCGATTTGTGTAATTTTTTTTTTCATTTTTCGAGATATAATAATGATTTTTAGCAAAGCATGATCTTTATAATATAAAAAAAGTGTTATTGAGCTTTTCTTTTTAGATATTTAAATTGTTGACGTTTGAACATATTTATACGAAAAATTGTTCAAATAGTAAGCGATTTAACGCTTAAAATACATTATTAATAAATGTATTTATAAGCAAGCTATAAATTATTCACAAAAAGGACCAAAAAATTAATGAAGATTGAATTCTGTATTAAAATACCTGGTGATATCTAATTTTTTTCATTAATATCTCTTATCGGTTGATTATATTGTTGTTAATAACTTTATATTAGAGAAATTATACTAGACGAAGATATTTAATAAGCAAACTTTTACTGCAATAACCTCAAAACAAAACTTTTTCAGTTGTTTAGTTCTAGTATGGAGCCCATGATATAATAAAATAGAATTTGAAATTTCAGGACCTATAAAATTGTTGAAAAAATAAATATTATTTTCGTCCTTAAAGCACATCGCTGGGTTATTCACACAAGTATTTTAACTTTTTTATATTTGACAGGAAGACAGACGTACCAACACCAGCCGTCAAATATATTTCACAATAGCCGCCACACTGAAGTCATTTTCACGGGCACATTTTCACAAACATTTACGTGTTTTTTTTTTCAGATTTATTTTTCGGGGTATTACTTGTTACACTGTCACATTACTCCACAAAGACACTGTGCGTTTGGTCAAATTAAAGTGATGTATTTTCGCTTGCAGTTGGGTCAAAAGTAAGTTTGCGCTGCTTGCGGGCGGCCCTCACAGTTGAACCGACTTCACTGGCGCCTCAATGAATACTGGTGTTCCGAGGTGGCGCGGCTGGCACCAGGGTGAGGTTTCTCCGCCCATGTTCCCCGAGGCCGCCCACGGGGTCGCCCCCCGAGCCGCCCGCCGCCCCCCGCTGGCCGCCCACGGAAGCAACCTTTCCCGCTCATCTGAGCGGCATCCGATGGGGACCGGATACGATCAGCCCGGTGTACAAATATATCACGAATCAAACTACTAAAGTCCTGCAATGTTATATTTAAACTAGATGTTTATGCTTTTAGGATGTTCAAATAGCCGTAACTATTCTGAATTTTCTAATCACTTTTTAAAAATATACCATTATTCTGATATTAGTAAGGGTTTAGAAATTTAACACACAAATAACAAAGAAAATAACAGTTAGATAGATTAGACATTTGGCAAATTGTCACCTTTTAAATTTGTTTTTACATTTATATATTATTTTATTGAACTACCGTATATTAATTTTTTGTTTTTGTAAATGTCTTTACTTCGAATTTTAATTTTTAGTATGCATTGTTTTCTGATGAAGGGACCATTTGCCAAGAAATATTTTGATAATTCAATATATAGCGGTTTAAATAGTGTGTTTTGTTTTAATTAATATATGACGTACAACGAGTATACATTTCGGTTGAGAGTTAAGACTGTGAGAAAAGCGCAGTCTAGCGTAGCGTCTTGGAAGCGTTACTGACAGACATTGTATCATAGATAATAATTTATTTTTTTCTCATCATTATTTGCGGCATTTGGTAGCGTAAGTGACGCACATTTTTACATACATAATTATGCATTTTTTTTAAACTTAATCTGAACCTCGACATTTTTTACAAAATCTTGTAGCATTAGTGATGAACATTGTTACATAGAAAATGAAATATTCTGAAATTTTTACATGCTTGGTATCATTTTATAATAGTCGATTTAAAAAACAACTCTTGACTTCATAAAACTCTAAATTATATTTGTTAATTTGCAACATAATTCTTAATATTAATTATAAGAAAAACAATCTGGATGGCCTGAAGTAAGGATTTAACCTGCAATCCCTGGATCACTAGGCAAGTGTTTTAACTTCTAGACCAACAAGCACGTGTTATCATCAATCAAAGTTCAACCATCTATCAGGATTATTTACGATTTGTTAATAATCTGTATGTTAAAAAAAAATTATAATGTTCCTAGAAAATGGCTAAATGTGATAATTAATTAATGTACCAACATCCATATATTGAAAATCAAAAGTGTTTACCTCAGCGCTGATCTAATCCAGCAAAATAAGAATTACAAATTTTATTTTTAAGGTCAAAATATGATTTATGAGTAAGTATAAACAATTAAATATTTCAAAGTTCATTTTTATTGAAAATTATATGGAACATAATTATTATGATGGATTGTTCTGAATTAAACATTAACATGTTAATATCTTTAAATTCAATAAAAACATGTAATATTTAAATATTTACAATTAGACAAAAAAAATTTAGCCAAAACTTAAATTCTACAATACATCTATGAATTTTCAAATTGCACCACTAAAATTAATAAGTGTAAGTTTGCTATAATTCGAGTTATATTTGTTTTTATGAAAACGAAAATTATATAAAAAGCACGCTCATCATGAAATGACACTCGATTTTATTAGAAGGATAAAGTCAGTTAATATGAAATAAATAAATATGTATAAAAACTACAGAATACAAAATTTACAGAGGTGGACTTAACCTGTTCTTTAGGAAATGGAGTTGGACCCCAGTGGAAGAGGTCACCCCGTGCGTATGCTTAAGATATATTAATCATTCAATACAAATATATATAAAAAGAAACCCGTGTTTCCCTATCCGCCAAGTTTTCTCCACAACCAGCCACAACCACCCACCGGTGGTTATAGTGGTGGATAGCCCTTGGTGTCACATCGAAAATATGCGAGTTTGGTAGGGTGACTGTGCGTGGGTGGGAGTGGGTGACGAAAATGTGCTTTCTAGCACATTGTTTTGTTATGGGATGGCCGCAAATGCTTCAGATTGTTTCAAAATAGGCACGCTGACTATATCGGTGAGTCTAGAAGGTTCCGGAAAAACCTGCTCTAGAAAATTCTGGAAGGAGAAGGTTTTAGAAAATTCTCGAAAGTTCTATAAGGTTCTAAACTGAATGGCGGAATGTGTCGGTATGCCTAGAAGGTTCCTGTACATTCGAATTTCTTGAAAGTTCTGGAAGGAGAATGTTCTAGAAGTTTCGCGAAAGTTCTATGACGATCCTAACAGTGTTCTAATAATCTACGCCTGCGAAGCCGCGGGGGTACAGCTAGTAATTGTTTAAAATTAACAAGTCAAATGTATTGGAACCAGCCGTGCCACCCGGTTGTATACCGATAAATTAACGTTAGATCATGTCACTGTATATTGTTAGTTTGTGGAATGAACAAGGAATTCTGATATTTATGCGACATCATGCATTATCAAACAAAGAAAAGTCAGCGATCGACGTGGTTTCGGTCAAAGAACCTTATTTTAATGCCTCCCACCGCACCGGATTTTCACAAGACCTTCATCCCTTCTCTATTCAGACCTAGTCAGCTAGACCTAGCGGGAGCAGGTTTCCCTATATTTGAGGAATTTAATATAGAAAGCAACCATGTAACTTAAATGAATATATTCAGGTCGATTCTGTAGTAATACGTGAAATAAAACACGTAAAAATTATCGTAATGGCCAAGATAATTTTATGCTATTAGTGTTTAAACATAGGGTGTATTTTATTATTCCGCGAGAGCCAATCTGATATCTGACAGCTGATTTTTGTTTGCCATTTCACCATGAAAAGACTTACAACATAAAAACGCTAACAAATTGTCCAAATTTATTTCGAATATTGTGATATTGATATCAAATTTACACATTAATGCAATAATTTTTCTTTTCAATAAAAAAGCCAATACCATGTCCATGACAACAACTTTTGTGTGTTTTTATTTCATTTTAAAGATTTAATTAAACTCTTAAACCAATCACCTTATACTTTGTCAAAATTTACAGCCTGGTATCATACTGTACCTTTAAGTTTTCCTTGTGGAGAACTCCAACCAGAATAAAACTAAAGGAAATTACCCTGACAACATGTACGCTTAGTTTTTTTAATTAGTCTCTGAAATGTGATCCCGTTTATAGACACGTATCGATTCTAGGTTATCGAAAATCGTGGTTTCACTTTGTGCGCATTTCACATAATCGTTTGCACAGTTTGCCATGTCCGACCTCTATGAATTGTAAATATACTGACACAAACTTTTATCTTTGCCTTTAAAACGTAACTAAGTTAGTAGACTTATGTTTATTTTTAGCCGAGTAGCATAAATTTGAAATTATTTCAACAATAACTGAATTTACTTTGGTCAATTAATTAATTAATTAATAATTAATACTTTAATCAATCAATTAATTTATCAATTCACAATTACCTGGCACCGCTTTTAAAGACGTTTTCAGGTTTAAAATCTAACCTCGTGGTTTATAAATTTATGAGAATGCTTAGATCAGACATCTGAATCTCTTATACAGGTAACTAACTATAAATATAATCCAAAAATCCATCACTTAAGCAAACATTTATCATCAAAAAGCACTCGATTAAAAATATTTTTTAAAAAACTAAAAAGTGTTAAAACTTAAACTAAAATATATTTTATTGTTGTTTTTTGTCATGAAAACATTTTTTTCTCAAATGTTTAAAATATCTTAGTCCTAGCGCATTTATTCAATCGATTTATGTCTTAATAAACAGCATAGCATCAATTTGACCCTGAATTCGCGACATTAAATACAATGTTAAAACATAATATGAAAATAATATGCCCTATAATAATTTTTTATGTTTGGAATCTTAGAAACAATGTACTAGTAATACAAAATAAAGTACATATTTTGTATTAAATTGACAAGTTGCACGATTTTTAAAATCCACTACCCAAGTGTAGAAGGCGGGGATCCAAGGATCAAGGATCCAAGGACAACTAAGTCTACTACTGGCACTTCGTAAATAAGTCTACAGGTACAAGTGCAAAAAGTATCAGATACACAGCCCTTTCAAATATTTTTAAACGCCGTTTTGGTCCCGAAACGCTTAGAAAAATAATTAATTAACGCCGCGAGAGTTACGAAGGTAATGGCGGTATTCCATACAATTTATGAAGTGCTTCCTAGTCTCCATGTGAAAGAAATTAATGTTGTCCTGGATTACGGTGTCATTAGAATACGGCGAGGGTGTCGGGGTGATCCATCATGAAAGTGGAAGGGGAGAAATTGAATATTTCACGTGAGTAAAGACAAACATGCTTCCGCTATGGAGCCTGTAAAACCATTAAATATTATAATAAAGCGTTTTTTTTCAGTTTATGCTAAAGCCTTTCAAGCTCTTAGACCAAGAATTAATAAACAAGTACACGGTGGTGGTCTCGAACTCCATACTTTTTTTTTAAATAGGGATGCCAACACGGAATACGTGTCGCATCAATTTTCTTACAATTTTTTGATTGACCTAAACGCTTGTGCTTCAAAATAAAAACAACTGAACACAGAATCGCTAGACGAGTGTCATAACCACCACATCAACAAGCTACTCTATTAACTTACCTGTAACAAATAAGTAGGTATATGATTTCATTGCATATACGATTTATATACGTAGTCTGATCGTTTTATTTTTTAAGTGCATTTTATTTCATATATATCATTAATTAATGATTTTTCGGGTTTTTAGTAAAACAAAGATCTTAAAAGATGATAATCAATACATATATATAAATATATATATATATATATATATATATATCTATATATATATATATAATATATATATATAAAGAAACCCGTGTTTCCCTATCCGCCAAGTTTTCTCCACAACCAGCCAGAACCACCCACCAGTGGTTATGGTGGTGGATAGCCCTTGGTGTCACATCGAAAATATGCGAATTTGGTGGGGGTGGCTGTGCGTGGGTGGGAGTAGGTCACGAAAATGTGCTTTCTAGCACATTGTTTTGTTATGGGAAGGCCGTAAATGCTTCAGATTGTTGTAAAATAGGCGCGCTGACTGTGTCAGTGAGTCTAGAAGGTTCCGAAAAAATCTGGTATAGAAATTTCTCGAAGGAGAAGGTTCTATAAAATTCCCGAAAGTTCTATAAGGTTCTAAACTGAGTGGCGGAATGTGTCGGTGTATCTAGAAGGTTTCTGTACATTCGAATTTCTTGAAAGTTCTGGAAAGAGAATATTCTAGAAAGTTCGCGAAAGTTTTATGACGATCCAAACAGTGTTCTAAAAATCTGCGCGTGCGAATCCGCGCGGGTACAGCTAGTTTGATATATTTAGCCAACAAAATGTAATAGTAATAGGCAGGTCTCATCATTCAGATAATGAAAATACCCCCCCCCCCTGGACTGAAAAATCATAAAATTCTATGGAATAACAGGGAAGCCAATAACTATGAATAGAAAAAAGTGACAGGGGCTTAAACGGTTTTCATCCAGCACAAAATAGAAAACAGGTAATGATGATAAAATCTCGCAAGAAATAAATGGCTTAATGATCTAGGATCCATTTAAAAAATTTAATACCTGACAGGAGCTTGTTAAAAAAAATAATACAAAAACGGTCTTACAGCTAGATAAAACCGCAAAAGTAAATACACCATTATATGATTTATGTTGTTATATGGTTGACGTTACGCACATTAAAAAAAATCTTCTCACATAAAACGATAATCTTTCAATTGTTAGCCTTTGGTAAATGTAATGGAATATCAAAATTTTCATTATAGGTACATCTATTAATTATTGTAAAAGCTAGAATACAGAGGACATACTATTAACAGCTCTGTTCAATTTAATATGTAAGTCCATGATTGCTTCAACAGCATCTCGTCATTGCTCTTATATCGAACACATCGGCGAAATCAAATATTTAGATCTCAGTAATAATGATGATGGAGTCATATTAAGTAATTCATTTCAAATAGATTTTTAAGACACCTCTTTCTCTAAAAACATGAGAAACATTCCATATCTTTATCATTTAAAAACCACCAACGAGAATTATGCCAATTTCTCATCGAACACGATCTAATGTTAAGTGAATGAGTGACTACGAATGCAATCAATCCATTGGTAACCGCTCAAAAAACTATTTTCAATTCAATTCATACAATCCCAATAACTAAAAGAATATATGAACTTTAGGTCTGATATACGCAAGAATATGTGCTAGAGTTATTCTACTTTTTGTACACGAAACATCAAGAACGTACACTTCTTATGGTCAAAGACCTTTCACATACACAGGTCTTAAGATATTTAAAAAATTGTGGGGCAGCACGGCTAAAATTAAATATATTTAAAATATAAAATAATAAGTTGAAACTAGGATGGAGAGACACGTGGACTAGGTATTGGTGCACTCATCCAAACTAGTCATTATTGAAGAAAGATAGCCAAATGGCTGGCAACATTACTTCACTTAATTGCTAGGAGTGTAAAGTGGACGAACGTTGTCGAGTGACAATTTGAATTACGAGTATATGTAGAATTTATTTCAACAATACGCAGGTATTGTACTGCTTACACGAGTCAATGTCAAATCTTTTTTTTTGGAACGGAATCTATAGTACTTAACATTCGAGGGTGTTATAATAACTTCTATGAATTATAATTACTGGCAAAATTATTTTTTGTTCTACATCACGTAATTGGAATAACGTCATTCATGCAAGCGACCTCTTGACTGTGGAATATTGCGATGATTTTTGTGTACCGTTCTTCTTATAACCCTTATATTTTCTAGAATCCCCTAACAGTAGCCGCATGCCTCTCTCTTTACACATCCACTTACCCCTTGGGTGAAATGAACCCCGCCCCAGTACAGTGCGCGTCCCTTGCGTTAAATAAAAGCCTTTTGAAAAAAAATTCTCGTTTACTAGAATAAATATAAGTACAATTATATGTTTACATAATTTTAATAATATTTTTTTTATTTTCCACATCAGTACGGATATGTATGTACATTTATTGGTTGTTCAGTTGTACAATCTATTGTTTAAGAATAGATTAGGAGTGATCCCTATATTGCTAGGGAACTTTCTCATGGTATTTCTACTATTTTTTTTATCTAATGCAGTCAAATGCAATCGGAAATATGCGGCCTCGATATCCAAAAGACATGGCATTGGCTAGTCATACCAATGATTCTGAACTCGGTTTCATATGAGATCACAATACATTTGTGTGATTTTTTTAAGCCTGCGAAATACACAAAAAAATACCTTCAATGGTGGTTTGGAAGAATTTCGCTATCAGGCTAGAAGTAATCAGGCTTCTTATTCAATTTTAGTGATATTATTTTAAAAAAATCAAAGTGGATTTCTTTTATATATATATATATATATTAAATTCAAATTATACGAGAAGCAGTCAGAATTGTTTGTAGAGCTTTGGGAACATAGGCTGTTCTTTTTTTTTCATTTCTCGATTTTCTACCATGTTGTATTTTGGTAATGGTAAATTTAATATTAAATTGAGTTCAGCACGTTTAGCAGGCGCACGCAGTCAGATCACTTGCACTTTGAAAGGTATTTAAACATATATTTTGAAATAAAACGATATTAAAAAACAACTTGAAAAAATTCTATGTATAAACCATCAAAAGTGATATGCTTTTACTATATATTTTTGGCAGTGAGTGAAAGTTGCGATAACAATGTCGTCTAAGACTTTTTTTTTTGGATCGTAATCCTAGGATTGGTCTGCCCTCGCAACAAGCACTCGCCCTCTCTACTCCTTTCTGTCACCTGCCAGGCTCTTCATCTCTTGGTAGGTGCTACAGCGCACAACTCCGATAATCTGGTCTACGTAGCTTAATCTCGGGCGGCCTCTACGATTGTTGCCTTCAACATTTCCCTCGACGATGGTTAAAAGCAGGCCCGGCTGCCTTATATTATGGCCTATCCAAATTGCTCGCTGTTGGGCGATTCTGTTAAGGAGCCGCCTCTTTTCGCCCACCCTGCTCAACACCTCATCGTTTCGGATATGTTCAGACCAATGGATCCTCGCCATGCGCCTGTAGTACCACATTTCAAAGGCCGCTAGCCTTTAGGACTTTAAGACTTTAGGTTACATTAATAATAAGACTTTAGTAGCGTTAATGTTTAACGTTGGTAGAAATACATTTTTTTTTTTGATTCTTGTACGTTACCGCCACTAAGTGGCTTAGGTTATTTTTATTTTTGTTTTAATCTTAGTCATATGATAATAAAAGTATTTAAATTGGTGATTGGAGTAATTAGAGATATTTATTCAATTTTATTTTTTAAATACCTATGTGTCACATAATTATTCTTCATAAGCGCTTGTGAAATTTTCATATTAAGCCAAGTGCTTTCATATTAAGTCATCAAGATGTGTTGAAGAAGTCAATGACTGCGTCAAGAAACCACTCAAATTTATATATTTTATTAAAGTTTTCTTTAATTCAAAGAATTGACTGCACACCGCTGATGTAAAGTTATATTTGTGATCTTGCGAAAGTTGCTATATTGAAAGATATTATATTGTTGCTCGTGTTATCTCAGTAAAATTGTATCGGTTCGCCTGCGCCACCCCAACGAAGAGCAAAATGTCTACGAACTCGAGACTACGTTTTCCAAAATAAATCTCGCCGCTCGATAGGAGAAATGTTAACCCGCAAACAAAAGGTTAAGAAACATAATACCGGATTTGAGTAAGTATTGTAAACAGAATAAAGACGATCCTTTAGATTAGAAGAGGAAAACAAAGACCTAACGTGGTATTTGTTTATTCGGCAATTGGAGAAGATGAAATTCTGAAACAAAGTATTGGGGTTCTTAATTTATTTTGCTTTCACAGGAAACTTAAGAAAATAAAAAACTAATGAATAATATTTCACGAAATGAAGGATAAACTTGATCAAAAATTTGTGGTTTGTGTTTTCTTAGGGTGTGAAGGGTAGGTTAGAAACTTTGCCGTGTTTCTACAATCTTTCTGGCCGATGTTTCGGGTCCCATTACAGGGTCCATCATGAGGGCTGATGTGTTTTTATGAATGTTAATGTTGTGGTTAGGTATCGGTTTGCAATACCGTGTTGAAAGCAGGGTGTTTTGTGTTAGAAAACCGTGTCGGAACCATGTATTGAGTTAAATTGTCTTGTGTTGTGTATGTTATATCTATTGTCGGATCACGATCTTTGCGGAATCTGTGGCGAGATTGCTTATTAAGTGCCGTAGAAAGGGTTGTAAAAACACGGCAAAAAAAGAAAATACAAATCAGAATATTCTGAATAGCCGTGAAAATCAAAGAACATCTTAAACCTAATTTTATTAATCAATAAGAAATGCAGAAAAATCAAATCAACAAAATAATATTCTTGCTGCTAACGGGAATCATGCTCCTAATGCTCCTATGTCCTAGGTGTGTTACCATTACATCTCATCAGCCTTGTATTTTTCCGTCAATATATCGCCCTTATCTGTAAGTCTCACTTATTAATTGATTGACATATAGTATCCATTTTTGAGTAATCCACTTTCAAATGCAGAAAAATCAAATCAACGAAAAAATATTTTGACTGCTACCGGGACTCGAACCCACGTCTCAAAAGTGTGTTACTATTACCATTTGCCTTGTACTTTTCAAAAAATGGATAGTCAATATATTTTAATCAATTAATAAATGAGACTTACAAATAAGGTCGATATATTGACGGAAAATATTACAAAACTATTGTTATTTTTAAAACGTCAATTTATTAGTGGTAGCTTATATATTTGGCCATGGCTGTATTGTAGAGGTACCCTAAAAATACTAAAATAACTCTATCTACTGTAATTTATTCGTTCTTTTCGATTTTGTTTAAATATTTTGAATAAAATCGTGTATTTTATACAACAAAAAACAACCCCATAAAAACGAAAAAAAATCGAAGTAAACTGCAATTATACAGAGTAAAAAAATACAGGTGACAACACATCAGACGTAATTGACCTTGTTTCACAGGGAATGAAATATTCACCGAAGTAATTTTGTACAATCATTAATTGAGGCTGGGTATGGTGGCCCCCCTCTTTCATCCACCCCTTAACACAGGGCTGTCTAAAAGGTTTAAAGTAAAGTACTGAAAAAATCACTACGAATAAAGTATACCCTTGACGATAATATATACAGCTATAATTATGTTAATACCTACAAATCATGACAGAAATTGTTATCATTAATTATGTATATTTATTTATAAGAAACGTTACATTATCACTCTGTTATTAAGTATGAAATTGCGAGAAAATTTTGTAGTGAACAAGAGGTCAGCGTTACTTGATAAGATGCTTTTGATTTGTTGATTGACATATTTATATTTTAATATAAATATTTACATTGCAGTTAGTCATTTTTGGTTTTAACCATTTTAGTTTATTTATTAAAAACAAATTTTTACGGAAAATAATAATTTCTTCATCAGGGTGAAAAACCAAAACTATTATCAACTGTTCACAAAAAGCTTTTATTTAATTGGTCAGTATTTTATTAATAAATTGTAGTAACTTAATTTATGTTCCGGGTATTAAATGAATGGTCATTAAATTAAATAAGTGGTCAGTACCTATATTCTTATCATTTATTTATTAAAATTGTGATATTCATTTGACAAATGATAATTGATCAGAACATACTGATCATTTATTTAATTTTCTGACCATTCATTGTATATACTTAAATAATTAGTTCTTTTCATAAAATTCGGTTATTAAATAATCTTTAATTTAATCTGGGGAAAATAACCGTTGATTTTTTTTAAAGAGGTCTGAGGTTAAATTTTGTCGGTATCTTAATATAATTTGGCACTTTTTACATACTCCTCTATGACTTACTCGTTATGATTCGAAATTATCAAATTTACACGTAAAACGTCCAAAATAAACACGTAAAATAGATAAACCAATTAATCATATTTTCTCAATGAAATAATTTGAGTAGCTATGGATAGGTAGGTACAATAACAATTTTTATTTTCTACATTAGTCTATGTGGTACATTATATTAAATCTAGAAAGACCAATACTGTTATTTTGATGGAAAATCAATATTAATTGTAGAGAATATACAATTATACTTTGTACAAAATCGGACGCTTTGTGACTTTGAGTTTTGTATCCGTAGATGAAATATACATTTCGTGTCTCAATACTCTTCGAAATTTACTGCATAATACCTAAAAAGACCTATAATACTGATAATTAGAAAATAAACCACCCTGTGAGGGTATTACAAAGTAACTCATTACTACAACTGAACTGCTTTGTCCTTGTAGGTCTTTGTTTTACTCACCATTAGTTGGTGACCAGATGTGTTTCAAGGTTTTATTATCTGTTTTATTTACATTTTCATTAAAACTGCATTTTAAAACATAAGATAACTTAAACTATCAATACCTAAAAACATAGTAAGACGAAAAACTGTATGGCTAGCAGACTAAAACACGTTATTCAAAAAACGATTTTTTTTCAATACATCAACATTATTCATTTAAATCAAAGCATTCATTTTTATTATATCGTATGACGTGTAAATGCAAGTTAGTATTAATTCAGTACTCTTATATATATCAATGAAAATATAGTAACAATTTAACGTTTTTTTATTATTTGTTTTTTGTTGTTCCTGAAAAGTATGACCTTTTGACTTATGTATTTCAGTTCGCCCTAAAAAAAAGTGACCCCACAATTTGGCGATTAAAATTTTACTGAATTCAACTATAAAATGACAAGAAAGATCGTTAAAATAGAATTGAAGTGTATTACACGATTCTTAGTTCCAAGTGTTGTGAAATAGGGACAGATGTACATATATATATACGCGTTAGAATAAATATGTACAAAGTTGACAATGTAATTGATCGTGATTGGAGATTTCAGGTGGCGAATGATAATAGGGAACGGACATGAGTATTAAATATTCATATATCAAATATCCGAGTGACCAGTCAAGCTAAAATAATTGCCAAAATGTACCTAGAAAAACTGCAGGTCAGAAAACAGAGCTGCTAAAGAATTACCATTGTCAGCGTTCGAATATAACAATTCTGATTAATTTCAAAATTCAAAATAATCAAAAACGTAAGTAAAATAGTACTTTTACTTCATTCAACAACCTATAGGAATAATCTTCGAAGTCGTCAATATATATTTATGACTCAAATCACCATTAAATAATGAATTTATTTTTCAATTTCATTAAGTCGAGTTAATGCTTTTAAAGGTTTCAAATAGCAGGAAATATGCGCATATAAAATAATAATTCAATACTTAAATGTTTTAAAAAAAATTCTTTTTAACTAAATACGTCATTGAAGTTTGCAAGTTCATAAACCTGACCATCACAGGTCCGATTTAAAACGCTTTTATTTCAGAAAGGATGTGACGCAGGTGGAAGACATGGAATGAAAGAGCACATTAGCGATGGAATTGGCGCGCTTTGTCATCTTCGGAACGTCGTAGCCAGTACTGCAGCGCCAAGTGACGGATTTGCCATTCATTTTCTACGTTTATCTCGCGTCCATGTCCCCAAAAAAGAAGCCTGAATTTGCATATCTATATTTTGAATGTTAAATAGAATTCTAAAAAAATCAAAATTTCGAAAGAGCTATCTTCATCTCTTCTTCTGCACACAACACGGTTCATGACGCGAATATCGCGTTACATTATTTGGTATTTTATCGCCACCGAATATCGCGTTACATCGCCTCGCTCCTCCCTCGTTCAGTCACCTTCGTCCCCCTCGATCGCCGCGCCCTTTCCATGCGCAGGTTGTATCGGAGGTTTTGATGGTTCATTTGCAACACTGACATCTCTATCGGGCTGTCAATCGCAGTAATGTTATGTTATCCGCCATAAAGACGTAGTTACGAGTGAACACTGTCACAACCCGAAATGGGAGTGACCAACAGTATGGGGGCCATTGAAAACTTTTTCTCATTCAATCGAGTATTGAGTAGGGTTAGCGGAGACTTGTCTGATGGAACATCTTTAAAATGAAAAAAAAAAAAATTACAATTTATGTACCGTAATTGAACAATAACAATGTAATCAAACTTGAGATGCTAAAATAACTAGGATTTGCATAATTTGCGAATCATATTTTGGAAAATTAAATAACACGTTTTTGACTGTGGGGATTTAAAAACAAAACTGCCACTATGTATATGACGGAAACAGGCCGCAGTATTTTAATATAATTATCTGGTAAAAGATGGCAAATTCTCAATTTTAGAAATGATGTTTATATATTTAAGAAGTGTTTATTTTAAACCATTTTACTATAGCACTACATATTTTCAAATTTTCGCTACGGCCTTAAAATGAAAATTTTATATTTATCGGTAGAAAAGTTGATATAATTATTTTATTTTTTTAAGTATTTCAAATGAAAGGTGAAAATTGTAATAAACAATATTTGAGAGGATCTATGTAGGTAAAAGAGTTGAAAAGAGACGTTAAAAAAACACTGGATATTATCACGTTTATCATTAACAACACGCCTGA